>CAMZMU010000073.1:31620358-31805119 GCA_947311845.1 Poa pratensis | reverse complement strand
TGCTCCGTCGTGTGCTTGGTCGGCAGGAGCAACGATGCTGCGTACGGGATGCCGACGACGACAAGCTCTGAACGCCTAGAGAAGCATTGACTTGCTTTTATTTTTTGCCACGTAGACCTGACGGGTGGGCCGAGCTGTCATAAAACAGTTAACAGGCTTAAACAGGCAAATCAGTGCTCCGCGTCACAGCAGGCCCCAAAAGGGGTATTTTATGTGTCAAAAAACCATATGTGTCAAAAACCATAAGTTGGTGGTTTTCTGTCTCGTGCTCAAATGTGGTGTTTTTGTCATTTTCTCCCCTCCCCTTACCGAGATGCTCTCCTCTCTAGACCGGCTCGATACAAATTCAAAGTAGCTCGTTCAGGCGTGATGTGTATGTGCAACGTTGCCGGGTGGAGTACTATCTTCCAAAAAAGGCAAATTTGATGAATTTGACCCTTTTTCAAATCATTTCACAAAATGGACCCAAATTCAAAACATTTCACGATCTGACCCTTTTCCACGGCGCCCGCCCCCGGGGCGCCGTGCTCAGTTCTACAACGCCGCGGTCCAGGGCGCCGTAGACCCTGCCACGTCGGTGTTGCGGGGCCCATAGGTCGTAAGTACGACGCCCCAGGTGAGGGCGCCGTGCTGATGACCTTGGCGTCCCGGGCCAGGGCGCCGTACAACTTAAAAAGGCCAGCCCGCGCCGCCGGCCTCCCCTCACCCTTTCCTTTTTCCTTGTCCAGCTCGAAGCTCTATCTCTCTCCCTCACTGCTCCTACTCTTTCATTTCCACTCAAATCCCACCGAATCGGAGGGATTAATCCGTGCAATTCGTGTCCTCTACATTCTCCACGGTAAACTACTTGTTCCCCTCAATTTGGCCAGCATAAATTTTGGTATTTTGATGTATTGTGCAAATTCGTGGAAACCCTAGAAATTAAGGTGGAGAGCAAAATCTTTAGCTCGGTGTTGATATTTTGGCCATAGGCTTTAGGATTTGTATGCCATGGTTATGGGTTATGACTTGTATGCCATGGCTAGGGATTTTTTAGGGCCAAACCCTAGAAAATGTAATGCCATGGTTATGGTTTCTAGGAAAAGTGGTATGCGTAGGATGTACTTCGTGTATCTCTCGTCATACTGCATCTTCGGGAGCTCGCACTCACCGGACCGTCGACTCGAGAGTTCCGCAAGTGCAGGTGGGGGTAAAGCACTCCTTCCTCCGCCAGAGCATAGGCACGGTGCTTCTTGTCATATGCATCTTGTAGAAGAGAATACCCCGACATCCTGCAAAAGAAATAAATAAATATAAAAGCATTGTCATATATCTTAACATACACAAATAAGCTACTGTAAGCATCCTTTATAGTTAAAATCCTACAAATAAGCTACTGTACTAACCGAAAAATAAGGTACTGTAAAAACTGCTACTGTACAAACAAAAAATAAATTTAACAACTATACTACCACAACATCTAGTTCGAACTATACTACAAACATTACCATATCTAAATATCTACTTCCAATTATGTACTGCCATGGGCATCACAAAATATCTAGTTCCAATTATGTACTGCCATGGACTCCTCAAAATAAATTTAACAACTATACTACCACAACTAACCCTACACGACACAAATTTATCTAATTGCCTACATCGAAGCTACAGATCAAAATTGGCTACATCAAAGCTACATCCTACAACTTAATCGAAGCTACAGATCAACTTAGGATTCAAATAATTCGGCTTAACACAACATCAAAATTAAATCTTAGTATTCAAAACAACAACAAAATGGTCCCGACATGCAAAATTGATAATTTCAGCAAGTGGAGAGGTGGCAAAATGATATTCTCAGCAACTAATTTCAGCAAAATTGATAACAAAATCTAAACTATATCTAAACCTTAGACCCTAATTGCAACAACTAATTTCAGCAACTAAACCATATAGAGCACAACATCTAAACTAAATCCAATAACTAGATCAAACTATAAGCAAATCAGAGGTGGTACAGAGCATACCTGGACCAGATTGGGGCGTCGGCGGGCTCGGGCTGACCGAGGCGTCCGCACCACGAGACGGACGAGACGGGAGCGGGTGGATAGGTGGCGGCGGCGGGCCCGGGCTGATCCGTCGTCCGCACCACGAGACTGAGCGGGAGCTCGGTCACCCGACCTCCATGGCGGCGGCGGGTAGCACGTGGACGGAGATGGGAGGACGGGGACAAAGATGGGACGGCGGCGGCAGCGGAGTGCTGGGGACAGAGACGGCGGCGGCGGCCGAACGGGAGACGAAGACGAACTGGTCGATCTGGACCAGCACGGGCAACTCCCGATCCTGTTAACCCTAAATGGCACGACGCCCTGGCACGGGGCGCTGTGGTCTGTAGTACGACGCCCCAACCTGGGGCGCCATACTTCCGGCATGTGGGGCCAGCTACACTGACGTGGCAGAGTCCACGACGCCCTGGACCATGGCGTTGTACGGTCTAGCACGGCGCCTCGGGGTGGACGCCGTGAGAAAGGGTCAGATCGTGAAATAATTTGAATTTTGGTCCATTTTGTGAAATGATTTCGAAAAAGGGTCAAATTCATCAAAATTGCCTTAAAAAAAACAGGTACAGGTTTGGTCAAACGAAGAAAAAAATGCATCATACGACCTGTGTTAAGTCCTCGAACGTCCCGACAAATCATCATACTTTACAAGAGAATCCAATGCTCTGCAAACAATATCATTGAACATCATAGTCAGGTACGCATGGTAGCACGATAGATGACGGGAGGCTGGTTAATAACTTTCTGTTAGCCTTCCCGCAAATGTCTTAATATAACCCATGCACAGTACTCTGCACTATACTAAGATTTGCATACTTGTACCAAATGACCTTTTCTGCATGCCCCAAATTTAGAAGGGTGCCTGGGACAAGTATTGTCTCGTTAAGCTTACGGTTGATTATAGCAATACCGTTTGACCATACCAACTTTGGGCATCTTGGTGGTAGGTGGTCGTTTCTTGTTCTATCAACCGACTAAAATGAAGTTTAGTACTCTCTCAAATCGAAAATAGTTGACATAAATTTGTTTAAAAATACGTTTAGATATATCCGTATTTAGATAAATTTGTGTCAATCATTCCTGGTCGGAGGGAGTAGCATTCAAGAAATAGAAAATTATCAACCCAAGAAAAGACATATGAAAAAACGATAAGCTATCAATGTGGCTGTACCAATGCAACTACCAAAATATTTTGGCAGTTAGTCAATATCCACCCAGACTTGTCAAACATGTCATGTCTCCTTTATTGTTTCTCTAATAGCTTGTTAGTCAACATATCATATCACAATTCAATAGACAACATATTTGGCTTAAGAGTTGAAGTGCTTATATTATATGGACACCATCTGTTTTTGTGCAAGATGGTCGCACATTTACCAAAAACACCCGTTAATACTAGTGGGTGGCTGGGACTGGATGTTACGAAATTTATATTTTCCTAGTTCAGTTGTTTCCTATTTGAACACTAAAAACAACAAAAAACATGGCGGGCTTACATTAATTCAAACCGTGGGAGCATTGTGTACTGAGTTGTACATGGATTATGGTATATTCAACTCAAACTTAACCTTTTCTCCATTGTTGTTTCTTCATTTGTTGAATGACCAAACATAAAATGAAATATTCATGCGTGTCCTCATTAGCCTAGAGAACGACCAACCGTTGTCCTCCAAGCATATTATTATTGAATACCACCCTGGAGCATGTGATAACTTCAATTGAGTCAGAATTCGACACAACTAATTAAATTGCCGGTTTCGGTCCATGTTTCATAGCCACCGCCTTCGCCATTTCCGCATAAGCAAACATGACCAAAGGAAAGGCCCAATCACGCTATCTCCCATATCTCATACGAAAGCGGCTAATGTACATTGATTATTGAATAATGACATTGGGTTCATCGAACCCAATGCTCGACTAGTCGATTTCGACCAGTTACATCCGACGTTGGTAGTTTCTTGCTCATCTCGGCATGATTATATGTGTGCAAAGTCGCACGTAGGGACCGAGTCTCTCACGATGCATCTTTTGTCGACTGATCACCAAAGACATTAGGATCTAGCCGATGTCAGTTCACCTTTTTGATCATTGTCATCCTAATTTGATAAGCAGGGACCACATTTTGATTTATTGGACCCGTGTAATGCGTGATGCTAAGCTGGAGGAAAAGACGTAACCCCTCCGATTCATATTAGTTGTCTACGACAATTAATATGGATTGGATGGAGTATGAGTTTTATTATCATGAAACAAAGCACATGAATTACTTTTCTATTGAACAAAAAATTATGGTAAAAACGGAAACAAATTGGTTCTTCTGGTAACAGCTGACCTCTAATCTAGTACAGTAGCTGTGGACTTGCAGAGACCGGTGAACATTATTGTTAGACCTGATTAAACAAGCATTCCATATTAAATAAGTCAGGTATGCCAAGGATTCGATGTGTCACTACTATATTCAGCCAACGGCGGTTTTTATCTCTTCCGGAAAAAGCCCCAGGTGCAGGCAATTGACATCCGAAACCCAGCCGTTGTTGTCTTGTGCGTCACTGTTCCGTACTTTTGGGCAGGCTGGGTTGGCGTGGCGTGGCGTGGCGTGTGGAAAGCCGTCGTCAATCCTCGCCGAGGACAGGAGAAAAGGCTGCTCCCACCGAGGCCGCGGTCACGTGGTATCCCTCTTCTCCCTCTCCCCGCTAAGAGCATCTCCACTCACAACGTCCAAAGCTGTCGTCGGACTCGCTCCCCTCGGGACGCTCAAATCTTATTCAAATATGAAATTTTGATACGAAAATGCATATATCTCATTGAAATTTCATTCAACTAACATAATTCATTCAAATTTAAATCTAGATCTAGACTAGATCTAGTTAAGTAGGGTGGCATGCCGGGCACCGGCAGTTGGGGCAAAGCGCCGGCCTTGCGACGGCGAGCACATGACCCCGGCGACGTTGCAGTGGCGCAGACGCTTCCTCGCCGCAGAGCGAAGCGATGCATCGCTGCGTCCAGCTGGGAAACCGAGACGCCGCCCGGTATTAATGCAGCCTCTTGTCTCACTGCCATGCGTGGCCCGCGCGTCAGGAGCCGACGTGGCGTCGCATTTCCTTCCGTCCGGAGCCGCCCCAAGCCTCCCAAGTTGAGGGCATGGGCTGGACGTGCCGGACACAAAACTGGGCCGCGCTGGATCGAATTCGCGTTTGGGCGTCGCGAGTGGGCGCGATTTTGTGTACGGCACGCCCCAAAGGCGTTTGTGCTGCGTTTGGACGGCCCGAGTGGAGATGCTCTAAGACTCTCCGCCTCCTCCCTCCTCCTCTTTCCCCCACTCCCCACTCTCCCCAAAATTTCCCTCCGCCATGCCTGGACTCTCCTGACCTAGCAAGTAGCTCCATCTCTCCCACAGTCCGTGCACCACCGCGTGGGAGCCGCATCTCCACGCGCGTCGCCGCCACCGCCATTCCCTATCTTCCTCGTCTCGTCCCTCCACCCCGTTCGATTGTGTTCCGAGGTATGAAGTTGTTCTCATCCAGCGATTGAGTTGCTTAAACTTAAATCCCCACTCACCTTCACAATGCACGCCCTGCGCACCATGTAGATCCGCTCCTGAGGCGGCCGCTGCAGCCTCCGCGGGCACCGGAAGATGGGGTTCATGGGGGCGAAGCTGTTCCCGTCCTGCGAGAGCATGTGCGTCTGCTGCCCGGCGCTGCGCCCGAGCTCGCGCCGCCCCGTCAAGCGCTACAAGAAGCTGCTCGCTGAGATATTCCCCAAGACGCCCGTAAGTGCTCGCCCGTCGCTGTAGTTGGCTCAGTTGCTCCCGCGACCGTTGAATAATGTTGTGATGTCGTTGATCTATTAATTAGTACTCTGCATGTTGGTTCTACAGAACGTGGCCATATCACATGGTTGTCTTCTGCCACTGTCTGCTAATTATTTGTAGAATGTAGCTTCCGCTGCTTTTTCCGAAGGGCACTAATGCTCATACATACTTCATTCGTTGCTACGGTGTATAGCTGCTTATGCTGCATAATTACTCTTGCAGGAGGGCTCTCCAAATGAGAGGAAAATCATGAAGTTGTGTGAATATGCTGCCAAGAACCCACTGCGTATTCCAAAGGCAAGTGATGTTTGCGTTATGTTTTCACGTATTGGATTGCTGGATATTCCTTCGAGTGTTTGGCCTAATCGATAATCAAGTTTCCCTTCACTGCATGCTTGTCAGATTGCCAAGTTTCTGGAACAGAGGAGTCGCAAGGAGCTGCGTGCTGCTCATGTGAACTATGTCAAAATTATCACTGAAGCCTACAGCAAGTTACTCTTCATTTGTAAGGAGCAGATGTGAGTTTCTGAAACTCTTGCTTGCCACTCATGTTTCCTATGTGGAATGCAAGTTGTTTCCGATAAAGCGTTGTGGCTAAAATTTATGTCATGTTGCTGTGCATGTGATGGTACAGGGCATATTTTGCTGTCAGCCTGGTGAACGTCCTAACTGACCTACTGGAAAGCAAGCAAGAGAACATTCATATTCTTGGATGTCAAACTTTAGCAAAGTTTATTTACAGCCAGGTGGGCATGATGGATCAGACATGCTCAGTATTTCAATTTGTTTTGGGGAGCTGTCTAGTTTGGGTTTTCATTATTTTGGCACATTAACAGGTAGACAACACATATGCACGGAATATTGAAAGCTTGGTCCACAAAGTGTGCACACTTTCACGACAACAGGGAGTAGAGCATACTCTTCTGCGGGCAGCAAGCCTGCAGTGTTTGTCAGCAATGGTAAATTTGACTTTGCAGTTCAATTTTATTTATTTCTGTTACCTTCTGAGTTCTGACATTTCCTGGTAATTTTGTTTGAAAGTTCATTCCAGTTAACTATTGTAATACTTATGTAGATCTGGTTTATGAAGGAGCATTCATACATATTTGCTGATTTCGATGAGGTAACTACGATAAGTTCTTATGACATTGTTCCGTTGATCATTACTTGTGATGCATAAGAAATTCAAATGGTTCCATTATGGTTTCTCTATTTCTTTTGGGGAGTTTACGCTCAGTGTACTATTTTCGTTTGATTTGTTCTTGAATATCTTTCATATTTCTCAAATTCATTGCAATGATGGATGTTGAGGATTTTCACTTTCTTTGGTGTGACAGATGGTGCAATCAGTTTTGGAAAATTATAGGATGGGGGAAGCTGCCGGTGATGATGACAGACATGCATCACAACATAACTGGGTTGATGAAATAGTCAGGCGCGAGGGGCGAGTTGGCTTAGGTGGAGGTAATGATGTGGATTTCCACGGTTCAGCTACAACTGTTACACTGCGATCATCAAGGGATTCTTCAGCCCTGACCAGGTGAAGTGTCATTGTTATGTGTTTTCACTTTTCAATACCATTTTTTCTTAATTTTTATGCAGAAAATGCATGTTTCTGTAGATCACACAAGTTTTACAGCCTTTCAGTTCATCTTTGTTTAGATGTTGTCAAGCAGTAGTGCATGCCATTTTTTTCCTGCTTTGAATGGTACATCACAGTAGAATTGGAGGTCATATACCACACTTAAATGTTTAGATGTATTTCAACTATTATTTGACAACTTACTGTCAAGCACGTGCGCGAAGCATCAGAGATACAAAAAAATAGCATGAAAGAACGTATTGAAGGAAATTCCTTCATTAGAAGAATAGTAGGGTAAGATAGAAAAGTCAATTCAGTTTTTCACTGTTTGACCCATCAATCAAGAGTTGAACGGGAACTTGATATAAGTAATGCCTTTGTGAATGACTGTCCGACCAATATTTTGTGACGCACTTGATGCTTCTCCTTTTAATATTTAGGCTTAGATGCACCCAAGAAATTATGATTTATTTGATTGACTCTGCAGGGAGGAGCGTGAATGTCCAGCAGTATGGTCGCATATTTGTGTTCAGAAGCTTACAGAACTGGCCAAAGAGAGTACAACTATGCGACGCATCCTAGATCCAATGCTTTCTTACTTTGATATGAACAAACAATGGGCTCATCGGCATGGATTGGCTTTGCTCGTCTTGTCTGATATGTCTTGTCTAGGGAAGAGTTCAGGTACATTTTGCTTGCACAATAAAATAGTAAAAATGTACAGGCCACATTATGGTAATAAATGAGATTCTATTTATTCTTGTATTTACATGGCCTGCTACGAAGATCCTATTCTTCCTGTAATAGAGAAATGGACAATAGTTTCCTACTTTCCTTGCTCTTCCATGCTGCCAATCTATTTAGTTATCTTCGAGCAGATACCATATTTGGTGTTTCTAATTGTCAGGTGCATTATAAGTCTTATTACAAGCTTGCTAGTAGTTTTATCAACGGATACATTTGCATTCCACATTAGACTTTCTTTTCCTCTTTGCACTATTGTAAGGTTTTCCTTGTCTGCTAAAGTGCTAATACATTTGTTTCTCATAGGCAATGGACAGTTGATTTTGACTGCTGTCATCCGCCACTTAGACCACAAGAATATTTTGCATGATCCTCAGACTAAATCTGATATTATTCAGACAGCAACATCTTTGGCACGACAGCTGCGATCAGGAGGTGTTGCTCCTGAACTTGCAGTAGCAGGTGACTTGTGCAGGCACTTGAGGAAAACACTAGAGGCAGTGGAGTCAGCCAGTGTTGAAGAGCTAAACTTGAATGAGTCTCTTCAAAAATTCCTGGAGGGTTGTCTTCTTGAAGTTGTTAGAGGAGTATGTCCCGCACTATTCCAGTACATGTTAACCTTTGTCAACTGCCATGCATGTTTTTGTGCCATCGTTCTTAGAAATTTGCAACTGTGGAGCTTTGATGCCAAAGTCTCACACCAGTGTATACATACAATTCCCCAACTTATGTTAGTTTTTTGAACTTCTTATAGGTTCGTGATGTGAGGCCACTTTATGACATGATGGCAATTACGTTGGAGAATTTGCCTTCTATGCCTGCTGTTGGCAGAGCAACTATTGGAAGTTTGCTGATACTTGGCCACATAATCTCTTTAACATCGGTATCTTCAAACGCTCCTATGGTCAGTTCTGAATTTATTCTATTCACGCATTGAATAATTTAACTGAATAAAAAGGGCTGCAATCAAGTTTAGAAATTTTGTATCTCTTCGACACATTTAATAATTTATTGCACTGTCTACTTCTATCCTTGGAATTTGGAAATGCTATTCCGTGACCTTGTGTTTAGTGGGCCACTTCCCTCATTATTTACTATTTTTTTATCTAACTCTTGTTAGCAGGTGTTTCCAGAAGCACTCCTCCATCAGATATTGAAGTCCATGGTGCATCCAGATGCAGACATTCGTGTGGGGGCGCACCACATATTTACCGCTGTGATTGTCCGAGGGCCAAACCATCAGAGGGGTGATTCAGAGTACCTATTTGAAACAAAAAAGTGGCAGTCTCGAGCTACATCCGTATTTGCTTCAGCTACTGCCCTACTTGAGAAGTTGAGGAGAGAGAAAGAATGTTTATGTTCAGATAAGCCTGGAAATATGATGCGTGATGATGGAAAGGAAAGAAACATACACGAAGAGGATAATAGACATGTTTTGGCACGGAAAAGTCCAGCATATTTTTCAAAGTTGGTCCACTCTTTCGCCGATCGATGGGCAAAACTAACTAGTTCTGCAGAGGTACCCCCTGCCCCCGTCCAAGGGCATTTTGTACATAAAAGGGTTGCTTGTATTTGTTCCGATGTTTATATTTGGGTCAGGTGGGACCATGTGGAGGGATATGCATCTCTTTAATCGTGATTACCTAAAACAAATCTTTGATGTATCTTCCAGGAAACCAACATTGTCCAGTTGACGGAAGATCAAACAAATCAATTGCTGTCTGCGTTCTGGATACAGGCCACTCAGACTGATAACAGTCCTTTCAATTATGAGGCAATTGGTCATTCGTACAGTCTCACAGTTCTTTCTTCCCGCCTTAAGGTATGAGCTCCTTTTTGAACTGCAGTTTTGAAATTCCAGTTATAGCAATGAAGAGCTTAATGGTCATCATTTGCTTTTGCATTTTTGGATATCATTTTTCTTATATAGAACAGACACTTTACCATGTCAATGTTCTCATCTCCTCTTTATACCGCAACAAATATATCCTTTGCATAGCATGGAAATTCACATTATGTTGGCTAAGTAATTTATCCATATTTCCTCTGATGTAATTTTATCCATTTTGATTATGATTTGTGTGCTGCAGAATTCAAGCAACATCAATAACATTCAGTTCTTCCAGTTGCCTCTGTCCCTCCGAAGTATTGCTTTAAGCCCAAGTGGTAGGATCTGCATAATGAAATTTACGATTGTCTTTTTCCTGCGTCTGCATCATGAAAGTCACTTGTCTTTGTTTGTGCCATTTTCCCAGGAGACCTGTCCCCTTCCTGCAGGCGGTCTATTTTTTCCTTAGCAACTAGTATGCTGGCTTTTGCTGGAAGAGTCTGTCACATTAACGAATTGGCAGAGTTGCTAAGGTGTTTTACATCATCCAATGTAAGTACAAAGTTCTAGTACATGAGTTAACAAATTTATTAGATACTCCTATTATGCTTCTTTATGTGAATCTTTACTTCAGCTTTTTTGTAAAAAAATTGTACACTTTGAAGGTGTTGTACATCATCCAGGGCATGTACTAAGCTCTGGTACAGATGTTAATAAGATACTCCTAGTCCTATTATGTTTCTTCATGTGAAACTGACTTCAGTTTTTCTATAAAAAAATTGTATCCTTATAATAGAGTTTTTTTTTGTGAGGCAACACTTGTGTTCATACTATGTTCGTTAGTTGCTTCACTATGATGGTAGCTTTCTTCTGTGCATATCGGCCAATTATATCTGTTCAAACTTTTGCTTATTCTACTATTTAGAGATATAAAATTACTTTGTATATCATGAATGTGTGATAACTATGTTATGAAATATTTGCAGATTGATTCTTATCTAAGAATTGGTGAAGACTTGCAACTCTATGTAAGGTTGCAATCGGATCTTGGCAACTACGGTTCTGAAAGTGATCAAGACGTTGCTAGATCTGTACTTTCTGACTGCAGGAAGAAAGTGGGGATAAATGATCAGCGGGTGCTTGATGTAATTGCTTGTGCACTTTCTAATTTAACTGAGGTTAGTCCTGTGAGATTGGTTTGATTTTGTCACCTGTTTGCTGTTGACACTGCATTTTATGGTCCTAGTGAGATCACATGCTGATGCTGTTAAAAGTGAAGGTAACATATTAGTTTCTGTTCTTGTAATTGGGTTTACCAGATGGACAAGGATGTACTGGCGAAGGAGCTAACAGAGATGTTTACACCTGAAGAAGTACCCTTGTTTGGGTCGAATTCAGCCCTTGATTGGGTCAACTTTCATGCGCAGGCATTTTCCGATGAATCCCTTTCTTTTGATGAGGTAGGTCACTTACAACTAAATCACCCTTACTGATAACGCAATTATGTGGTGGAACACATTTTTTTTACAATAGTGCAATGTTTTCTTGTAACTGTACCTTACGTTCAGAACACATTTTTTTTACAATAGTGCAATGTTTTCTTGTAACTGTACCTTACGTTCATGAAAATATGTGTTTCTTCTCACGTCGTCCTTTTGCATTGTAGGAGTGTTCAAGAACCTCTTCGGTAGATGGTGGATTGCACGAATCACCAATCACAAATACTGCTAGCTCCGTTTCCAAGATTACTCTGCCGCAATCTGCTCCCCGTGTCTTAGGTGTTGGTCAGTTGCTTGAATCGGTGAGTGCCTGTTATGAAATTCAGCTTCCCTTGCACATGGTTTACTACTCGAATAGTTCATACTTGCACATGGTTTACTACTCAGGTTGCCCATACTTGTTCTAACATTGTATTGTGTGGTGAAGCTAGCTACAACTACAACAACCATTGCTATTCTTCACTTCATTGATTGTATCGGTCTCACTAGCGGACACTGTTTCTGTGGTCAGGCGCTACAGGTAGCTGGCCAGGTTGCAGGTGCATCTGTTTCAACCTCCCCCCTCCCGTATGGCACAATGACTAGTCAATGCGAGGCCCTTGGATCAGGCACTCGGCAGAAGCTATCAAGCTGGCTTGTGAATGGCCACAACTCGACTCCAGACAATCCCGTGCCAAGCCTTCCTGCTGCTCAGCATTTCATCACTCCAAGGTACGAAGATTCTACGAAAGCAAATTTTACACCGGTTTGCTGTGGATCTCGGTATCACTAACTGGACTTGTCCAGGTAAATTCGTCTGGTTTTGAGATCAGCCGTACGTCATCAGAGCCGTGCTCAATGGTGAAGCTGCCACCCGCCAGCCCCTTCGACAACTTCCTGAAGGCGGCATATCGCACCCAGCAGGAGATGTGATCTGCCCTGGGGATCAGAGCTAACCATCTTGAGAAGCGCTAGACCCTAGTATCTTAGCATTGAACACTAGTTTGTCTTGAGTACTTAGCCGCCTGGCTGCAAGTAAATTGGTCTTATTAGTCGTTGTAGCGTATGTATGGGCTTCTGTATCTATCTCCATGTACTGAACGGCTGTAGCGTGTGTGTGTGATCATGCGTATCATCGCAGTACTGGATGTTTGTAACCTAGCTTGTCGTGTCTGTTGTCTGTAGGGAGAAGAAACTTCTACGAACTTGTCACTAGTCTACTAATGCTATTGCCTATGAGCATCTCTCAGTTCCTTCACCGTCTAGTCTAGAAAGAGCAATCAAGGTAGAAATGTCACCTGACGCCTACCACAGACAATGATATATTGGTCGAATCGTGGAGCACAAATGTGCAGCACATGCTACAGCGTGTCATGTACTCGTGCAGCTAACATTTCTAAGTACATACATAAATAGTGTTAAACCTAACGTGCCTGGTTGGGCACACACAAAATGTGACCAACAAAGTGACCGCAGACTATAAGTTTGGCAAAAAAACTAAACCGGTACTCTACAGCTGTCGGACAGTCGTTTCCCCTTAATACTCTCTCCGTATCAAAATGTAAAACTTTCTATACTTTTTGGTTTATCCTGATTCTTACGTACGTAGACATATTTTATTGTGTTTATTAACTCATTTAGGAACGAATCAGGACAATTTAAAAAGACTAGAAAGTTTTATATTTTGATACGGAGGGAGTAAATTATGACAAATACTCTACCGTTTGTTTATTTTACAGTCCCCTGTGGAAAGTTAGCTACAAAAAGTAGGCAAAAGTAGAACGAAGACACATTAACATAGACAAAGAAAAGGCAGGTTAGAAAAATCAGATTACTGTAACCAACCGAAATTCCAAAAAATTTAAGTGACCAGTTTATGCTACATTTTGTTTTTTGAGGTTATTATGCTACATTTTTTTTTTGAGGAACAACTTATGCTACACTAATTTCCCCGCAAAAGCACAATATTCTCTGCGTTTCTCTGCGCAGGCAAGCACCATGTAAAGCCCAGGCCCAGAGCAGAAAGCCCACACTAACGACCCGGGTCATCGGTTCTTCTTCAGGGGTTTCTTCACTCTGTGTCTCTGCCTCACTGCCTTCTTCTCAGCACTCTCTTCGCGGATAAGAGGCGCAGCCAAAGCCCCCTCCGCCCAAAACCCCACCACCGCGAGCCCTCCTCGCCCCGCCCGCCCATGGCGACCACTGCCGCCTCCTCCTCCTCCCTCACCGCCCCTCTCCTCGGGCCCAAAACCAACCCCAATCCGCCTCCCAGATCCCTCCCTCTCCACAGGTTCCCCTCCCTCGCACACTGTCCTCCTCTTTCCAGTTCCAGCATCTCTACCCTAACCGTCTCCGTCTCGCAGGAACCGGAGGTGCGCCCGGTCCGTGGCTGCCGCCGCCGGTGGCGGTGGGTTCGGACTGCACGAAGCTGCTCAGAGGCGCGGGATTTGGTCGATCAGGTGAAGTCAATTCGTCACGGAATGTTCTGCAGCTTCGCGTCGTCTAGTCGGTAGGCTGGAGAGCTTCGGTTATGGATTTAAGGGTGCTGATAGCGGTGAGT
This sequence comes from Poa pratensis, assembly GCA_947311845.1. Lineage (NCBI taxonomy): Eukaryota > Viridiplantae > Streptophyta > Magnoliopsida > Poales > Poaceae > Poa > Poa pratensis. Next base: position 31,791,074 of record CAMZMU010000073.1, on the reverse strand, counting down.
GTGTGTGTGCGGCAGGGATGACTTGCTGATGCCGAGGTCTCCCTACTTCCCTGTGGAGTCTGCTGGGGAGCGCGGGCCCTCGCCCATGGTGATGGAGCGGTTCCAGAGCGTCGTCAGCCAGCTCTTCCAGCATGTATGGGAACACTGGATTCTGTGCTTCATTGTTTAGTCTCCTTTGTAGAGCTCCCGTGCGAGTGTAGTGTTCGGCGTGTGACAGTTTGCGTGCCTTTTTGCTGCAGAGAATTATCCGATGCGGCGGTCCTGTGGAGGATGACATGGCGAATGTCATTGTAGCGCAGCTGCTATACCTGGATGCCATGGATCCCAACAAGGTAAATTGCGACAAATGAAATTCCCTTCGTTCTATGTAATTGCTTATTCCTGGATCAATAGTTGTCATGCCAGTGGCTTTGCTATGATTTACCATATCTGACTCTAGAAATGCTGATCTGTATCGTATATATTGTAAGTAGAGTGTGGCACTGTTGTTCTTGGATCTAGTTCCTCTATTTAAGTAAAACCTCTCGATGTTGTAGAAAACAGTTTTATTTATCTGGATCCTAGTTGCCAATAGCAATGTTACTGGTACTTCTGTATTGGTGATACATATCTTAGTACTTAGGTTTTTAGCTGTCTAGGTAGGACTGAACCGAGCTTTGCTCAGTCAGTGGAAGGCGTGCGTGCACACCCCCACTAACCAGGTTCAAGTCTTCTTCAATTCGACTTTCCGTGCCTTTCTTCTATCAAAAAAAAAAACTAGTCCCTTCTAGGTAATCTCGTTTTGGAATTGGTTATACCATTGTGATCTCGAAGCTTAACTGTTTGTATGTGAGGATAATGTTTCCATCTCAACTATCAATGACCTCAGTTTTTTGTGGCACCGTATATATTCAACAATGCTTCATTCAGTACTTGATTCTTGCCAATTTTATTGTAGGATATCATTATGTATGTGAACTCACCAGGAGGATCAGTGACAGCTGGTAATAACCCAGTTTTTTCCCCTCATCGATTCATCTTATACTTGCATTAGTTGCTTCTATAAATAAATATATTTTAAATCTTATAAGGGATGGCCATATTTGATACAATGAAGCATATCAGGCCTGATGTTGCCACAGTTTGTATTGGACTTGCTGCAAGGTACTGAGTACTGACATCTTCGTGAAAATATTCTGTTCAGTGTTAGGTAATTAATTCAGATTTCGAAGGTTTTGTAGTTTGCACAGAGTATTGAAAGTTTCTAGAACTAACGTCCATGTTGATTGCTGGTTGGCGAGTCAATGTTTATTGCTGCAAGTAACATGTCTGTCCTTATTGTTTCTAGATAGCGAACTAACGTGCATTGAGCTTGAACTCATATATTCTTAACTAAGATGATCTGTTTCATAGGATTGTGAATTTTGTATGGATGGTTTAATACCGGAGAGCTGCTTCGTTTGTCCATTTCCCTTTGTTGAGGTTTTGTCACTGCGAATTCACCTTTTGCAGCATTTAGGTTGTAAATATGCTTGGGTCAATATTTACAACCATAGTAATAACAACTAACAGAATAAATTATGTTTGCAATGAAATACAGACACAGTTCCTAGTTCTAAGTTTATCTAGCTGAAGTTATAGAACAATAGGATTAAGATAGCTGATTAATTCCCTAAAGAAAGAGAGCTGATTTGGCATGATTATTATTGATGACTGCAAGTGTACAATTTCATTATTGTCCCTCTTATGGAATTGTTTTCCTTCACATTAAACTTTATATTCTGTGATGCCTTACTGCTATATTGTCTAATCACGTGGGATTAATTCTTACACTCCTTTGCTGTTTCCTTTTGCAGTATGGGTGCTTTTCTACTTAGCGGTGGGACAAAAGGTAATACAAGTGATTGCTAGCATTGCACTGTTCTAGTCTACAGCTGGACTGACCTCCATGCTTCAATATGTGTATGCAATGCAGGTAAGAGATACAGCTTGCCTAACTCAAGAATAATGATACATCAACCTCTTGGAGGAGCCCAAGGACAAGAGACTGACCTTGAGATCCAGGTGAATTTCCAAAGTGAATCTATGTCTCTGCTAATTCTAGATCAGGACAACATCTGAGTAATGAAGATTTTTACTATTCCTGTACCTCTGTTGCCGACTTATCCTTGTTACATACTATAATAGTACATGGTTTTACGAACCAATGTGCTACCTTTTGGCTAAGCAGTAATACATACAAATACTATTTCCATCTCCATTAGTTGTAAGCTCTCTAATTTCGAACTGCATTCCTGTCACAGGCCAATGAGATGCTTCACCACAAGGCTAACTTGAACGGGTACCTAGCCTACCACACCGGGCAGCCCCTGGATAAGATCAACGTAGATACTGATCGTGACTTCTTCATGAGCGCGAAAGAGGCAAAGGAGTATGGTCTTATTGATGGAGTGATCATGAACCCTCTCAAAGCACTCCAGCCACTTCCAACTTCTAGTTAGCCCGGCTAGATGCTTTTTGTAACTTCGCAACCTATTTTTGCTGTGATCTTTGGAGCTGTATTTGTACCACGCTGTTCTGGTTAGTCCGGCTAGATGTTTTTGTAATTTCGCATCCTGAAGCGTCAAGAGTATGTAAGAAACAGTTGCACTACTAGTTTATTCATCCTTTGCAGTAAAATATTGCACCTGGGTTAGTGGCGTTTTTGTTGTTAATTTTCTCCATGATTAGAGCCTCGAGTGGACGGGATACAAAGGTTTAAACTCTTCTGTCCTCGGGATCCAACATGGAATCTGGATAGAGATAGTGAACAACTAGAAGGAGATGGCGCGCTTTGCTGCACCCGCTTCGCTTTAGATGATTAATAGTGAACTTTTTTGTTGGACTGGAGAAATCGGAAACATATATTCTTCTATATAGAAGAAGCTTGTTCACACAAATCCTTTTTTACACACGGAATAGATACTTTATTGCCTGAAGTGTTAGGCAAGCACAATCAACTAAGCGATAAGTGATGAAGGTAGCAAGTTGAAGTTCACCCTAGAGAAGCAACAACCCATATAAAGGCTGAATGGTTTAGACATAAACTATGCACACGGATGCTATACCGCTTCATCTCTAATTTATGACTCGGCCACACAACTCCATTTAGTTTAACACTTCCAAGCATGCAGCTCAGCTTAGGAGTGAATGTGGAGTGCACATCAAAGTAGACCATCGATAGCAGAAAATCATATGCAAGAACTCATTATATTGACCAATTATGACAATGTGAGCCACAATTATAGAGGTGCTAAAGTTGAATATATTCAAGTGATCATCTCCATGGTAAAACAAAATATCTCCGAAATTAAAGGAAGAAGCATGTGTCTTATCCAAGTATCAGGGCTTCACGAACAGCAGAATTTATACCTATCACTTATGGTGTAGTTTCCCATGATGTATAAGCTCTGGACATTGACTGAATTATTGAGGGCCAGCCAATAAAGTTTTGAGGGAAACCTTCAGGTGTAGCTATATATTTGGATTCAAAACTAACTTTTGCATTTCAAGGGCCTGGAAAAAACAATTGATGTTATATCTTTAAACAACTAACTCATGTATATGTTAGATATTCATTTCAAATATTACAGAAACGCAAACACAAATCTCCCAACAGTAATAATAATGGTTCTACATGAATGCCTTATGCCAGAAATAATTATAAGCAACCAGGACGCACAACTATTCCTCCACTAAGAAGAAAGAAGCATGGAAGATATCCGCATAAATAATCTGAAGGCTCGAAATGATCTAAATAGCTTTTCTTTTGTGTACAAAGCAATTCAGAGACGCCCCACCCTTTCTAACACATGGAGTAAGGACCATTCAGGAAAACCATGCAGCCGGCGAAGCAATGAACAAATAATTTACCTACACGTCAATTCGAGGTACGATTATCAGGGCATGCTTAACTCAGCCAAAGATTGCACGCAAATAGAGGTTGCATGACAGCTACCATTGACAAAATTATCTCAATGACTCAATCCAGTACAATCACACAGGAAGAGTCGAACATTCAAGATATATATTGGCATTTACAATCATAGGCTGCTGAAAACCTAGGTCATCTTGCAAGTTCTCAAAAATAGAATGATCTATACATTCCTTTTGTCCTATCCGAATGTTTCACTGTCCTAGTAAAATACTCTAACGTAAAACGTTTGGTAGCTCAAATTGAGCTGAATTTGAGCTACCAAAACGTCTTACATTTAGAAACAGAGTAGCAGATCACATGGAGTAAATAGACCAACCTACAACTTCTGCGGCAATAATGGTCGTGTAAGAAGTGAAATGTAATGGATAAAAGTTTAAGCTTGATAGATCATTAGTCTGTAGGCAAATGTACACTTATCTGATCAATATGAAACAGAAACATGAGAACATCTCCATTGTCTTAGATAATTGTGTTATTTCTTACACCACACTAATGTAACTCCAGCAAACACATGCTCCAGATTATGCAAATGTGTTTAGCTTCAATTAAAGTAACATGCATTCTATTTAACCACTACATGAAATTACAAATGTATTTTGGTTTTAATGCATAGACTAAAGATAGAGAAGGCATAATTAGTAATAGCTTGGTCTACCTATGCAAAGTAAGTCTATTTATATAGAAAGGAAAGGAAGTGCTCATGATAATTCCTTTGCAAGTAAAATGGTCATGTGAGCTTCTACAACATATCATTTTCTGAAATTCACACCAGATATGCGCTAGATTTGTTTTGTTACTATCACCCACATTGTGGATCTCTTTATTTTAACACATATCTTCAACATAATAGTCACGCTTATTTAACACATATCTTCAACATAATAGCCATGTTTCAATAACTTAGTGGCCAAGGAAATAAAGGTCCATGAAGTCTAGTATGCTAAGACCTCAAATGGTGCAAAGAAGAGGGCAATGGTCACAAAGATAAAGTAAGTGTGTATAAGTACAAATTTACTTACATGTATGCAATTAAATAATTCTGAAAAACAAGCTAGGAATATAAAACAATGACAGGTATAGAGTATTAACTACATGAAGCAACAATTTAATTTAAAAGCTTGGACTGCAGTACAGATGAAAAGGAAAATAGATGCAAACCCGAGACGAAGTATATGATAGTGTCAAACTTAACAGAAAAATTCACATAGATGTAAAAGAAAACAGGAAGGAGAGGGCGGAGATTGCCTCACCCTGCTGCTAGAGAGGACGATGGTGTTGCAGGAGCTTGTAGTCGTCGATGTTCCAGAGCTCATACCCAATGCGGTGGCAGGCCAGAGCTCATACCCAATGCGGTGGCAGGAGTGGCCAGTTAACTATCACGTGAAAATACCTAAAATATCAGACAAAAGAATAAACAGAAATTCAGAAACACATATATCAATATGAACGGAAAGGTGTGCTGGGTGTGAGCACGCTGCGCCTGCCACGCATGGACGTTGTGTGTACTGTGTACCTGCCTATTAATCTGATACATGTACTTGCCGCAGTGGTACTTTCTACAGACATCTGTGAGCAAAGCGGCCTGTATTACTCCTTTGACCTGCACATATACATTTGCTTTTAGTGCACAATTCGCTATGCGGTTGGTTGGTATACAACCTTGAACTTCCCTGCAATGTCGATCAAAGGTAGTCATTTATTTGATGGGCAAGTAGATGACACAATTGCAAGAGATTCAGAGCAGTTTGTCCAAATATAACACACTACTCTTCCAGATAAGCAAGTAAATGACGCATTTGCAACAAATTCATAGCAGTTTGTCGAAATTTCACACAATACTCTTGCAAGAAAGCTAAGCTACCAGGTAGCTCATCTGGACTTCGGCCGCCGAGGAAGTCCAGCATTTGTATCTCAGTGCACAAGGTAGAGTTAGGATTTCAATTTTGCTGAACGGATATTTCAATTTAATTGTTTGATGCAGCTTCTATGCAGGAAGTACAGTGGAAAATTCCCTCCATCGGCAAGCAAACGCAACAACACCGATCCCCCCTCCACCAGCTGACCAGCAACAACTGGTTTTGAGTTGTTTCTTTCTATTTTTACGCAAATATGAGCAGATTTTTTACCCAAACATCATAAACTGTTTAGTATTACAAAAAAGTGGGTGATTGTTAATTAAGGATATTTCGAAGAAAAGGATGACCTATCGAGGCTTCCTACTTGAATGCATAAATAAACTTGTTTGCTTTCTGAAAGATTCAGAATCCCCATTAGTATACGCACATGAATCAGTTCAGGCATGAATCATGAATGAGCTTAAGTTATTCTTCTGTAACACTTAAGGAATGCATCAAAAACCTAATTTCTTAAGAAACGTAATAGCACATTACCATGCTGTGTATTTTTCTGAAATAATGACCTGACAAGACCCGTGCTGATGAGACATACATGTACCTAAGTGATGCATAAAAAATCTATCATATTCCAAAAATTAAGCACCACATTCACCATGTTGTTCATTTTTCTGAAACATTGACCGCACAAAATCCATTCATAAAAATTATTCATATTCATATCTATCTATTGTGCTTTCCCATAGTATTTAGTGATAAAAAGCAAACGTGGGGAAGGAGAGAAGGCAGAGCTGCAGAGGATACCATACCTCCGGCTGTTGCAACCTGGAATTGGGGCGGCCGCCGCCGGCAACAGCAGATCGGGTAGGCAAGTGACCAACAGCCTGCAGATTAGGTGGTCGTTTAGGAGATCAGGTCGAGGCAGAACGGAGAAGCTTCAATGGAGACGGGTCGTGGCGCCCGTAACCTCCATGGCACCCGCTGCCGAGCTCGCCGACGAACAGGAGGTCAAGCAGCACGTACAGACTGGGGGACGGAGGCAAGAGGGTGGGGATGAGAAGAGTCGGCGATGGGAAAGACAACGCGGCGGCGGAGAGGCGATTTTCCAGAGATGCAATAGGTCGAGAGGAAGGCGCATGAAGGGGATAGGGGCCGGCTGCGAGTAGGAGATCGAGCACAAGAGGAGGCGGTCACGGGCATGGGCACAGAGGTGCACGGCGGCGCCGGACGAGGAAAGAAGACGCGGGGACGGGAGGCCGGGCGTAGATGGAGGAGCTCGAGCAGGAGACGGCGGTGGCGGAGAGCACGACCCATGGCCAGAGCAGGGGGATCCAGGCGACGGCGTCTGGCGCGAGGAGGAGAATGTCGAGGACGGCGGCGCGCTCCCGGAGCAGAGGAGGGGACGGAGGCTTCGAGGTGGAGACCGCGAACTCGGGCCAGAGGGAAGGAGCGACGGCGGTGCAGGGCTCACGGCGAAGGCAGACAACGCTGCTGCGGGGCGAGACGGCTGGCCGGGAGGAGGAGGATGAGAGCGAAGGAGCTTCCGACTTTCCGACGAAAGGTCTCACAGAACGAATGAGTCGCTGAACTGCGGGCCGACGCACGACGGCACGAGAGGCAGGATTCCTGCTCGGTTAGATGCCCAAACGAGCGATGACACGTGTCTGCTGTGGGTCGGTCAATAGCGACGAACCGTCTTACTGTACATCTTTTCACTGACAGTGGGGACCAAAAAAACGTGGATTCACCACAGATCAGGAAAACCAGGGAGCTTAGATGTTGTAAAGATGGCCAGGTTTGACATTCAAAGAGCGACAAACTACGTCAGGCAAGGCAAAACTTAAGCCAGCGAACACTGATCACACAAGTAATAAAACATCATCAACAATTTCCATCAGTACTACATACATACAGTAGGGTGTGGGTGGTACCACCATCTCACTTTCAACTTCATCTGTAGCTAGACAACAACCTTTACAATTTTTAGGGGTTTATGGATCATATGGTGAACATAACATAGCCGCTCCAACGCATAATGCGGGTAACTCTTATCAACTTATGCACAAACCTACCTAAAACTTTCCCTCAATGTAACCAGCCAAACCATTGATTTTGAAGAACTTCTTTATCACAAGGGCCATGATAGCAAGAGTCAGCCCAAATGCAGCCAACGTCAACAATCTGTCATGCTTTGGCTTCTGGATTGTAACGACGGGATTCTGCGGTGCTGCGACAACTCTTGGAGCGCTGTCCCTGGGGATTACGTCTGACTGAGCTTCGACAATGTTATCTGCAACTTCCAACTCTGAATCAGGCTTTGGAAGGTCTGTATTAGGAGAGCCAGAGCTGGAACCAGAAGTGTTGACACCTTCAGCTGCATTGCCAGCATGTTCACCAGAAACCTCTGGTGGGGTTAACTTGTTAGTCTCCTCAACAGAGCCATTTGTCAGCAGTTGAGGAACAGCTGGAGCTTTACCGAGCATTTGCTCGTGGATCTGTGTTTACAACAGTTCAATGTGTCAGAAACAGAATGGGGGTGTACTTAAGGTTCTTGAAAGCATGTTGCGAATTTACCTCATCAATTACTCTTTGGCGTTCTGGGGAGCCAAACTTTGGTGGTGTTTCACGAGACTTGATAGCTAGTGCTTGTCTATCTTCCTTTTTGTAGTCCAGTGAACCCAATGCCCCGCCAGGATTTGTTGGCATGAATGCAATTAACGCTACTAGAGCAGTGCGCACTGCAACAAAAATAATTTGGCTCAGCTGTGGATAAATCGTATGGACAAGAAAAAGGAAAAGAGTATACACTTATACATAGATGAGAAGAAAACTTCTTTTGTGGGGCAAAACTAATAATCAAAGGAACAAAGTTGATACATAAATCAAGAAAAATAGCCATATATAAGTTCATGGATATGGTGTTTCCTATATCTAAACTGATTCATCACTTAACATACTGCGGAGTCAAGACTATAATAAATGGAGAGATAAATTCTCAACCAAACGTGAAAGTCATCAACAAACTAAGAAGATATCTTGAGACATGTTTGCAATCAAATACTACAAACCATATATTGCTTTTACTAACCTAGGTATTTACTGTTAATTAGACCAAGTTTGTTTATTTACAAGGCTATGGGGCTAAAAGATTACCAAAGTAGTACATGACAATTCCACAAAGAAACATTTCCTTGGCACCATGGTCATATATTGTATACTACTAGGAAATGGCACCGAACATGTAAAGGTGCAAATGATAGCATGCAATACCTGGTTCTTGTTTAAAGTTCAATGGTTGATGGTATACAAGGATTATCATAGCAACCAACAAAAATGGAAACTGCAACATTAAAATAACAAGCACATGCCAGACGCCTACAACATTTAAAGCATGTTGTCAAACAGACAACAACAGGCTAATCCTACTACTCAGGTTCACCTTAACGGTTGTAGGAAAGTAGAATGCATGTTTATGGAGAAGTAGAATGCATATTCTGATGTCTACCAGACTACCACATTAATCTACAAAGACCTAAAGGAAGAGAAGGTATCTACATTTGCACGATGCTTGTCGTCCCACAAGACCAATATGGTGCTACTCAATGCATTTGAATTGTCTTTTATTTTTTAAGAGCTTACTTGAGCAGACATTTCACAAAGGACCACTCACCACTCCATGATGGCTGCCAATGCTCTGGGTGGTAATTTGATATGCTCAAACATATCTTCTTCTGAGTCTCAAATCTTCCACTTGGCTGCAGCACATAGATAAAAGGAAAAAGGCAAATCAAGATTTATTAACAGCTCACAGAGACAGAGACATATGTTAAACTAAGGCAGGGAAACTAGAGAACATCAATTACATACCGAGAGCAGCATGAAGGATGGTGGCTTGAACGGGTAGTCCGAGGGCAATTGGATTCTCCCGTGGTAGATTCCTCCCTCAAACTCGCTGTCTCTTGGCCCCAGGATAGCAAATTGCCACTCGAAAATGTCCTCCTGCTCGACACAGGGTAAACCAGAATAAGGCAATCAATGTCAACCAAATTGCGGCAATAAGCTTCATAATCTATGGTTTAAAGTCAAAACTACAGCCATTTCACGTTTCAATCCAACGCTCAGTTACTCAAAATATGTGGAATCGAAAGAATAAATGCCGCTACAAAGGATCTAACGACGAAGACACGCACAGATTGACCAGATTACACATGACGCAGACACACCTAAATTTCCGCACCCCAGAAAATGGCGTTAAAACCTAAGGCTACCTAACTAACATTCGATTCGGTCCCAAAGAGATCGGATCGGATAAAACTTGGGATAAAGGTAGGAGAAGGGATCGGGATTGAGACCTCGAGGGGCAGGGCCATGAAGTCTGGGGAGGGGTTGGACTGCATCTCCTTCACCTCCTGGAGGATCCGCTTCACCGCCGGGTTGCTCCGGTTGAACTTGCCAGCAGCCGCCATCGCCTACGCCGCAGGGAACCCTCTAGCCTCGCCGCCGTCGCTTGCCGGCGCAGGATATTAGCCTTCGAATTGGGAATTGCAGAGGAGAGAGAGGACTGGAAGGAATTGGAAGCGCGCGTGGGGGAGGATTTAATGGAGGGGGTCGACGTGTCCCTGTCTCGTGGGACAGGTGAATATATTGGGCCCACTTGTCCGTGAGAGTTGAAGGTCGAAGTTGATGTGGAATGGTTTACGTGGCGCGTCGCTATTGGTGCGTGCGTCGTGGGCGAGTGGCTTTGAAGGAACCTTCCGACTGGTTGGGGGTTGGGCGAGCTGGGATCATGGACTTTTGGATCGATGCTTTATCACATGCTTTGTGCTATCCAGAGGCGTATCCAGATGGGTGCCCCCTAAAAATGTATAGAAATTTATTTATATATTAATATTTGGACAAATTTTTGCTAAATGGCAGTAGTATTTGGATAAATTCTTGCTAAATGCTAAGTAAATAGGAAACTTTTTAAGCTTGGCACCCCCAACAATTTTGTCCTAGATCCGCCACTGGTGCTATCAGGTGCTTTGTGCTCGATTTCGGGAGTTCTATTTGACCAAAGCCTTACGGTTTTGGACCTTTTATGGGATCTCGCTGCACCAAGCTCACCATGTGAAAAGCAAGCTTAGAAGTTCACATAGAAGGGGCTGTGTGCAACAAACAAAGTGGGGTCCTCATATGAAAACAAAACAAGTGTATTGGCCATTTGAAGCAACTTCTTCTAACATTTTGAGAGCAAAAACAAAAAAAATCATGTTCACTCCTAGCATCATCCTAGCAAAATCATGTTAGGTTATCTTCAACAGTTGTTGAAGCAATTCCAATGAAGTGCTAGTAGACCTTTATTTGGTCTAACATTTGTGTCGATACTTATCTAGTAGCTTGCTCTTTTTTTTTTCACTCTTAGACAAATCTAGATGACATGTAGAACACAAACTATAACGTAGTTATGGCATGAAATTCAAACAAAAGAAACTGGAGGTTGTACTAGTTGACTGTTGATCTACGAGTCCAACAATAAGGGCATGATCTCCTTCCGATGCAAACAAGTGGAGCGAGTAGTAACATCCTTCTCTTCAACGCCGTTGGTTCTCTCAAGACGATAGGAATGGAGATTACGGGAGCCGCAGATTACAGCAGCCGGGTGGCGGCCAAAGGCCCCCAGCTACTGGCCCACTAGGAGGTCTTTTTTTTCCCATGTTTGTTTTTATTTTGAGAAAATAATCTGTAGCAGACCCATTTCGATCTCATGCAGGCATACATGTGATGGGGCCCATGGGATTTCGGGGCATATGTAACCGCACCTGGTGCACATGCCTAGGGTCGACCCTGCCGCGTAGAGGCATAACTGCTACAAGGTGAGATCTGACAATATGTCGCAAAGTATTCTTGACCCGTGAAAGCTCGAGACCATGGCTGCAACTCGAGCCAGGGGCGAATCGTCGTGGAGATGAAACTGGGCCATGAACCCCTCCCCCCATTCCAAAGTGCAATTTCCTTTTACTAGGTATATAATCCACTAAACCCGACCATTAGCAAATATAGCCTAGTCTCGTTTTCCCTTTTTCCCGCTCCATCACAGAAAAACGAACCAAACAGTAAAAATAAGACATATTGCCCAGTTTGCCGCTTCCATGTCGATCTTACCTGGTCGCTAGGTCATCGGTCCTCGCCCATTGATCTTCCTCCCTGAGACAGTTCCTCGGCACCACGATCCCATGGCGTGCGCCTGCTGCTCCCGCCCGGCCACGACACCCAACACCCCACTGCCTACATGCCACCGGCCAACACCTATGTAGGTATGTCCTCTGAATTCAATATTTTTCATTAAAATTTGGGATGTATTCGTAATTTAGATGTCCAGTACTGCACTCATGCACTGGATTGATGACTTGATGCGTTTATAATTTCTGATATAGGTGGCAATGGGGAAACAACATAAGATGTAGCCCTTCTCTTTTTTTAAGAAATCAAGATGAAGATGTTGCTGAACATACATCTGTTCGGTGTTGTCACATTGGCAGAATTTGTAGATCTTATATTTCCGTGAAGAATATATTTGCTCCTAATGCTCATCGTAATTGCGTGAAGAATATATCATCATGACATTGCCATCTACTCCGCTTTTTATTTGGTCTATTACTTGGCCGCTTTTTTATGCTCATTTTCTGTTTTCTATGGAATTGGCTCCTCTTGTGTTTTGTCCACGCTCCGGCCACAGACTCGAGCCACGCCTCACTATGTGTGGATTGTCTTTACTATTAAAGGCGGCTTGGTGAATGCCTGGTGTCACACATCTTACAAATTACTAGAGAAATGCCACCGCAACTAACAACCGTGTATTTGCACACCACCGCATGCATGTAAATAGAAACAACTAACTAACCGTGTTTTTTTTCTCTCTATCTCTATCCTCTCCTGACGTAGAACAACTAGCAAGAAACGATACAACATCAACAACCACCGCATGCATCTTGCAGATAGAATACCGCCGCGTCCTTTCTCTCCTTAATAACAGGAACAAAAAATCGCTTGTCCTCTTTCGTAGCTTTATCTGTTCGGCTGCTCCATCGATGAGAAAGTATCGACTAGCAAATTTACCTCCCTTGAGCGAAAGCAGACCAAACTGGTTGGGGTTTTAGAGCGGCGACCAACACAGCATGGATTCATAGGGAGATAGGCGACACAATCATGTTCTGACGTCTCTCGCCCGTGGAGCTTCTTCTTGGCGTTTGTTACCATCTCACATATAGTCTTTTACTCCCTCCGTTCAGAAAAGGATGTCACAAAAATGGTCTATCTATAGTTCATTTTTGTGACATCCTTTTCCGAACGGAGGGAGTAGATGATATCACGTACAGTTTGTTACTCACTTTCCTATCCACGAACTCGCCCTGATTTATCTCAATACAGGTACGTGACCAGGGCATCCTCGATCGGTCGTTTCCATCTCCCCAAGATAACGCCCCCAACCTGATCTTCCATAAGCTCGCCGTCGTCAAGAGCTGACCGCTAGCGCAGTTACCGCCGAGGAAGTTGCACACGGGCATACGGCGGCAGTCGGACGCGGCTTTGGCGGGGATGGTGAGACCAACAATCTTACATAATATAACTAATTGTTCCTTGTAGTACACTGCAAGCTTTTCTCATATGAAAGATAACTACTACTCCCTCCGTTCCACAATATAAAACATTTTAGAAAGATATAGGACGTTTTTAGGAAGCTAATATATCGTGGAACGGAGGGAGTACTTGCTACCATACGTGAATTGCTTTACATTGCAGCGACCCTATATGTGTTGTCTCCATGTTGCGCTCCTGGCACCATGCAGTGAAAAAACACTAATCCAACGGCAAGGACCTGACCTTGGGTACTTCTAAGCCTTCCACCATTGGCAATGCATTGACAACTGGATGGGATGCAAGTGGAGGCGACAACGGTCATCTCCTCAAGAAATAACATCCACACTAAGAAAGGCAATTGGGAGATCCATAGGGTTTAAATGATTGGTATTTTTTTTTTGGGGTGAGTTGATGACTTTACCTGACATTTTTACTAGATGAAAATTAATTAATTAGTCAACACAATAATTGCAATGATTGTGAAATTTCATAATTCTAGAAATTTTGGTTACAAATGGAATATCTTGTTAAAAAAATGTAAATTCGGGTTTCATGTGTCGTGCATTGAGGCGGGGAAATGCTCAAAAAGGTGTAGAAAAGAAAGAGATGGCCTCGAGGGGAGGCAGATAGAGAAAATTTCATGTTGCGAAATATATCGAAGACACAATCTTGTATTCTATGCATGTCATTGTATTATAACTTTATCATATACATTGCAAGCAAAGTGAAACATTACTTTTTTTACGAGAGTAAAACATAAGTACCTATTCTGTACGTATTTATTTTTATGCATGTTTTACATGCTGAATGAGTAAATAAAACTTGAAAGAACGTTGCAACACTTGGGTATATTTCCCATTATTAGTAAAGATTTGTATTTTGGACTATCAATCGATCTCAGAGGTCATGTCGACCCTTCTCTACCACTAGCACCGGATGAAAAGAAATGACATATATGTAATGTATCAGAGATAGGCATATAATAGAAAAACAATTTTTTTATGTTTTTAATTACAAATGAATTAACAATTTTGTTAGATAATAAAAGATTAAGAGAGAGAGAGAGAGAGAGAGAGAGAGAGAGAGAGAGAGAGAGAGGCGGTGAATGAAATAAGATTGCACTTTTATTAGATCGGATAAGATTGAACTTGTGGTTGGAGAGGTCATCATTTTTACCAATTACCATCCGGTATCACTTTTTTGTGATTGAAAGAAATGGTTGGAGTATATCACTTATGTCATAATTAGTATAACATTTCTAGGGGATTAGATATGTTGAATGCTGCATTGGGCATGGGTATCCACAAAATTACAAACCAAGTTAGATAATATCTTCATATATATTTTATTTATTACCCGTAGCAAAGCACGAACATTAAACTAGTTTTGTGAGTTGTGCTCAGAAGGAGAATCATAGTTTTTTTTTACCCAAACGGGAATACAGAGCAGAAAGTAAGGATCTGTGTACTTTCCTGTCGTAGCGATGACGCGCACCTGACACGCGAAATGCCCAGATCAGCCCATCACGGAGCCACGTGACGCGAGCCCAACGAGAAAGCCCGTGCAGCGAGACGTGGTCCCGCGCGTCGGGGTCCCACATTCCCGCCACTGACACTTGGTCCGTCCTTTTGGACCGACCCCACCTGTCAACGACACGCATTAACCCCTTTGCGGCCTTCTCACCCCTACGCGCAGAGATCCTCTAGCCTGCAACAGCCATCAAGAGAAGCAGAGCCGTCGTGTCGACAGGGGACAGAAGAGACAGGTCTCCCCGCGTCGAGGAGGAGGGAGGAAGGAGGCGGGTAGGCCTCTGGCGGCTCGCGCCATCGCCATGGCATCGTCCTCGTCCAAGGCCTCCGACTCATCCTCCTCTCACCGGGACGGCCTCAAGGTGCGCCGGCCTCTCGATTCCCCTTGCCAGATTTCCCATCCTCGATCTCCCTCCCCAATCTGATCGGTGTCGATCCTTTCTGCTCCCTTATTTTCCTTCGTGTTCTGCATCAGGGGCCGGGCGTGGGCACCTCCGGCTCCGCGGCGCTCCATGGGAAGCTGTCGCAGCTCAAGCGCCAAATCCAATCCGCTCGCCTCGCCTCCGTCAGGGTAGAACACTGACCAACAATTTTCAAAATTCCATGTGAACTGTGAGTTTTTTGGGTCACTCAATGTGGTGCGGGGAATTGTGTACTTGGGTTGGTTTTTGGCAGGAGAAGATGGAGGCGAACAGGCGGGCGCTGCAGAGGCACACGTGCGGGCTCTTCGATGTGGCCGCGGCGGCGGAGGCGGCGTCCAGGGGCGCCGACGGCGGCAACGTGCTGTCGCAGCTCGCCGCGGACGGCCAGTCTAGGATCGTCGGCTGGGACCTGGCGCGCGGGTCGGGAGAGAGGGAGGTGGTGCACCTGCAGGAGGACAACCTCTCGGCCGCCGGGACGCTCGACCTCTCCAGCTCCGGCGGCAATGCACAGAGGATCCTTGCCCGGCTTGTGACACTGCCCTTGGCGGACAAGATTCCTCCTTACACCACGTGGATCTTCCTGGACAAGTATAGTGTTTCTGTTCTCTTTGCACCGGTTTGATGAATTGATATTACGTTGCTCTTCACTTCTACAATAGCTTGAGATTTTGGACCGAATGTGCACCCGTTTAGATGAAAAACTTCGTCATGCCAGCCATATCTTAGGATATAAATTTCTTGGGCCGCACATGGCAATTTCTGATGCCTAGTTTAGCCTCAGGAGATTCATAATGTTATTTACTGGCTCGAGCATGCACTGCAAATAGTGTCATTTGTGTTCATACGTTGCTCCGGGATCAAGTTGAGAATGTTTGTGAATACATAAGCAGTTGTGATATTCATGATCATTAAGGAATGACTGTATATAACTGATGTGTCCTGCTACTTAGTGTGTCGATGGAAATATTTTAGCTTGATTCATTCTGAGTTGTTGATTTTTGTTTAATGTGTGGTACATTGGTGCAAGGACAAATCTGGTGTCCCTTTTTTTCCTTTGATATTTATTATTTCCAAAACAACACAGCGCAGAAACCAAAGAATGGCCGATGATCAGTCCATTGCGGTAGGAGGAGAATTTACTATGATTCAGCTGGCAACGAGGCTCTAATCTGCAGTGAAAGTGATGAAGAAATTCCAATACCCGAGGAAGAGAAGCATGTTTTCACAGAAGGAGAAGATAAGATAATATGGTAATTATACAAGCAAACCAATATCTCTCACAATCCCCATTTGAAAAGACGTTGGTTCCCTGTATTATGTGCTCTTCTGTCAACAGTTGCAAGTGACCAAGTAACTCGATAATATGTTTGATATCTTAGATATACCAGAATGAGAACAATACATTAACTGAACAAATCATCCATGCTCCAATGATTAGCCACGATCGTCTACAAGTTCTTTTACACAACTTACATGCTATTCTGAGTGTTTTCTACCTTAAATTTTTGCATAGCCTACAGCTTTCTACTTTAATGTATCTTGTTCATTCTAAAGTGGAAGTCCAAGCTAGTTTTTTTTCTCAAAAAAGATATAAATATTGCCAACTGCGCAATGCAATTGTTATACTCTCTTCAGTTGCAAGGATAAGTCATTTGGACATGGACGGTCTTCAAGCTACCACTTTGACTGCTATTTCGATCACAATAACGTTGAAATATATATTATGAGAGTACATCTCGTGGAGAATTTAATGAACCAATAATGGCCAATCAAGATACTTTTGTATGCATATTGATGTAAAACTTGCGAATGTTTGATGCCGGCATCGATTAAGGACTTAGTATTATGTAAACTACATTTTTTACTTTCGAAAAAAACTTGTGGTTTTCAGCAGCATTGAGGCTGTGAAGAGGTCAAAGTTGCATCTTTTCACAGCCTCAATGCTGCTGAAAACCACAAGACTTTTTTCCAGCTTCCTTACCGCTCCACTATTAACATTACTGCTTCAATATTTTTTTATTTAGTTTTTCACTCCTGCATCTTCTTACCTTGATGTTTTTATGTGAATGTACTTAGATTGTATTTGTGTAACCAATATAAATAATCAAGTGATGATTCTCACGGCCACAATAATTTGCGGCATAAGGGAGTACTCATTTAGCCAAGCGATTTGAACCAAGTTGCTTGTAAACATTGAATACAAATATGAAATCCTTAATTAGATCTCATCAACCTAGTCATGATTATCGTACAAGAATAATTTCTACTTTGCACATTTTCCTGTCATGTGCAACCATGGCAATTCATCCGCATCTCTCCATAATCAATCTTACAAGAAAACACTATTTGATGCGTATATATACTTATCTGATCCTGATGGACCGCTGCAGGAAAGCTACACAAGAAAATGGGTTAAGCCAAGAGGATGTAAATGTTATTTGCCAGTTTATTGATGCCTCTCCTTTAGAAATTGAGGTTATCCATCTCGCTTAGCAAGATTTTCGTTCAATGATGTCACCACTAAACGCACATTTGTTTTTCAATCCTACAATAGTTGCTGTTTTACATGAAACACCATGTAATGTGATTCTGTTTCTGTTGATTTCATTAAATTCCAGAGTAGATCTGAATTTCTCTCCGAGAAAAATGAGAAGCACCCTGGATTTTCTGATAAGACGGAGAGCCATCTTTCTCTTGACAAGACTGTGGATGTTGTTTTGGATTCATTTGATAATCTCTTCTGCCGCAGATGTTTGGTACATTCTACTTCTGGCAATATATCCCTTATAGTCCTCCTTCTAATGTCTGTATTTTTTGGTTTGTTCAACTACATTCATCAAGGTCTGATTATTTCATGATATATATATGTTCGTTCAGGTTTTTGATTGCCGTCTCCATGGCTGCTCTCAGAACTTAGTATTCCCAGTAAGTAACAAGTCATTTGTTGTTTGAATAAATTCCTTTTGTATCCTACTAACTTACTAAGTAAATAACTCTTATGCTTGTCAGAGTGAGAAGCAACCCTGTGTGTTTGAGCTCGATGGAAATAAGACTCCATGTGGCGACCAATGCTACCTTCAAGTATGCTTCACTTCAAATTTAAATTTTATTCATGATTTTATTAACGTGTTTGTCATCAGGTTTTCAGTGAAATCACACTACCCCTTGTAGCAAATTTTGAGAACTAATTACTGAAGTTCTATTGGTGGCTCACATTGATATGATTTTGGTGCGCTAGGTTTTCCATATAGCCAGTTTTAGTAAATGCATGATGCACTGTTCCAAAGATACTAAAAAAATAATGGATATGATACACTCAAAGTTGACGCACGTCTGCAAAATTTGTTGAAATTCTTCGATCCCTCCGTGGTATGGAGAACAAAAAAGACAATTGATATTCGTATAACAGGGAACGGAGCAAACTTCTCTCTCTTTTATTTTCATTTCACAGCACGCTCGGATTTGACATTGAAATTGCATGTGCTACATCTTTGAATTGTCCTTTAGTATTTTGAAAATAGTGAATCAAGCACCTTTTTCAAATGGCCAGAGAAGAAGGCTGTATTTTGATATTAGTTTGTCCACAGAGGAGAGAAGGATTTCAAGATATGCGCAAGTATGATCGTGATGCTTCTGCAGCACAAAATATGGAGTCAAGACCTGCCTCAAACAAATTTGTTACTGATATAGTGTCTGAATCAGAAGATTCGAACCGAGAGGAAGAAATCATAAAATCCAGCATATTTGTTGGAACCAGCAGTTCAAAAACATCTTTTGAAAGTGCTGAAAAACATACTACACTGCCCCCTGGGGATACTTCTGAAACTGAAAATATATCAACTGATACACTTCTAAGAAGTTTAGGGAAGCGCAAGATTTCAAAAGGACCCAGGTCTAGCAATGATTTTCCTTATAAAAAGCCAAGTATGCTTACTTCAGAGATTCCTTCTGCAAGCCATATACTGAATAAGCTTTCTATATCGGAGATTGGTGACGCAAGACCAGATTTCAGAGAATTTGGAGGCAGTCAACTAGATGACCCCAATAAGAGAACTTCTAACAAAGATAGTGTCGGTGGAAGCCTGACTAGTACTACAGAGGATGCGGCAAGAAATATTAATAAAGAATCTTCAGCAAATAATATGTTCAGTTCCAGCAGGGAGCACACTCTTTCTCGATGGAGTGTCCTAGAGAGAGATTTATATTTGAAGGGAATAGAGATATTTGGGAAAAATAGGTAATACTCTGACATATACAAGGAGCAATTGTCTAAGTGTTATTTCTCTTTAGGTTATTGGGAACAGAGTTCCATTATTAATCCAATTTAAGCTCCTAACACATCTTAACATTGGAATGAACTTCCACAGTTGTCTAATTGCCAGAAATTTGTTATGTGGCCTGAAAACCTGCATGGAGGTGGCTAGCTACATGTACAACAATGGTGCAGCAATCCTCTGTAATTCCATCTCGGGTGACTTTGCAGAGAATGAACAAGATTACATGGTATGCATTGAATTACATTGTTAGTCTTGTGCTCTAACACAAATCCGAAACGTTAAAACGAATTACATACTTCAGTTAGTAGTTATTTGGACATGGTTTGTAGAACTGCTGTTTAGCCAGAGTTCATAATATGGTATCCAGATGAGAGTTTCGGGCGGTTAGGATTACAAAATAGGTTATTTTGTTATGAACTAAGGACATATTGTACCGGTCCTGTGAGTTTTCTTTTTTATCTGTAGTTATAACATTTGCAATAGTATTGAGCAAAAGGGGAAATGCAGTGAAGTTGCTAATTTACTTAGCGACAGGAAGCTATGGGAGGAGTGCATGTCTCAGCTTTCAGTTAGGAGTGAAGTTGCTAATTTACTTAGCGACGTGTCACCAGTTACCACCATTAAACCAGCCCAACCGTGCCTTCACAAATGAAACAACTAGGATCAGTATTACCACAAATGTTCAAAAGTAAAACATACAGAGAGTATGGCTTCGCTTTCCACCAGTATTGTAACTCTGGCAGCATAATTATTTTTCCATGGATTTCTAGGAGCAAGGTGTGGTTGCAAGAACAAGAATCTGTCGTCGTAGGGGCAGAACTCGAAAGCATAAGTATCCTTCAAAGGCTGCAGGGCATCCAGCTATTCGGAAAAGAGTTGGTGATGGGAAGCAATGTGACACACAGTATACACCGTGTGGATGCCTGCAAACGTGCAGCAAAAATTGTCCCTGCGTGGAAAACGGTACATGCTGTGAAAAATACTGTGGGTATGTTCCAAGATACACATATATTCCCATTTTTGTTTTACCCGTCTCATATCTTGAGAGCTGTTACCTCTTTCTAACACAAAGAAACAGATTTCTAATGCATTAGAAACCAAAATAAATATGAGCATGTACTGAGCTATTTGATGCACAAAGCAAGTGAAAACGATTGTAGTGAGTAATAATTTATGGAGTTCTCTTTTAATCATCATATTAATCTAAATGCGTAGCAAAAACCTTGATCCTGACTTCATTTCTTAATCATCATATTAGGTGTTCAAAAAGCTGCAAAAACAGGTTTAGAGGCTGCCATTGTGCAAAAAGTCAGTGTAGAAGCAGACAATGCCCATGTTTTGCTGCCAGTCGAGAATGTGATCCGGATGTTTGCAGAAACTGCTGGGTGAGGTAATCAGTACTTGTAAGATTAGATCTCCTTGAAGTCGATGAGATAATTACTTAACACTTAACAGGGTTAAAGGATTTTTTTTTGTGAACTACCTACCATGAACAAATTTAAGATTTATTCAGATTTATGATGTATATTAGTTTATCAAAACATCACATGATCTTCATTCTCTTCAGCTGTGGAGATGGTTCGCTAGGTGAGCCACCAGCAAGAGGTGATGGTTATCAGTGCGGAAACATGAAACTCCTTTTAAAACAACAACAGAGGGTGAGAACCTACTCCTGTAGTTCTGTCCTCTTGAATCAATATGCACTACCTGTCCCTGTGTTAATAGTTGATCATAATTCAGATTTTGCTGGGAAAGTCTGATGTTGCAGGTTGGGGCGCATTCATTAAGGTCAGATCACTGAAGCCCGTTTGTATGTGATAGCTTTTATTTTATTCTTTTGTCTAATTTCATGTTTATTTCTTGCAATACCAGAACCCTGTGCATAAGAATGACTATCTTGGAGAGTACACCGGCGAATTGATTTCTCACAAAGAAGCAGACAAGCGTGGCAAGATTTATGACCGTGCAAACTCATCATTCCTGTTTGATTTGAATGATCAGGTACCCCCACCCACACCCTACTCACCCTGGGCCATGTGTGTGCGCTTGTGTGTGTGCAACCGTGCTAATTTTTTGGCTGTTTGAAATCAAAGTGATAACCTTTAATTTGATTGCCTCACACAGTTTGTATTGGACGCATATCGCAAGGGGGATAAACTTAAGTTCGCAAATCACTCCTCCAACCCCAACTGCTTTGCAAAGGTAAGCACTAGGAATACTATGCCGCTTCATGCTTTGTCTTCACTGTAATTTCATTTCATCTTCCTATGATCTTATCCAGGTGATGATGGTGGCTGGCGACCATCGGGTAGGTATCTATGCAAGGGAGCATATTGAAGCCAGTGCGGAACTCTTCTATGATTACCGGTATGGACCTGACCAAGCCCCAGCCTGGGCTAGGAGACCAGAAGGATCGAAAAAGGATGAAGCATCTGGCTCTCACCGTCGAGCACACAAAGTTGCTCGGTAGTTGAAGAGCAGCTTGGATAGTACAGTCTACTGTAAATTTACCATAATTTATACAGATTTCCATTGCATTCCATTGTACGAGACCATTTGTTGGCATGATAAAAGAATGTATTCCTTATAGCAAATAAACTCAAGTAGTGAGCTCGCAGATGACTGAAAAATAAGCCTCTGACGATAGGAAGTCTGAATGATATCATCATTATGCTGTAAAGATTATTTCCTGCGCTCATGTGAGGTTTTCAAATTGGAGCTACTTGTTGATCCGGACTATCATAACAATGAAAATTCATTGAAGAATATAGTTGGGTTATTCTGTGAAAGATATCAGCTCACTGTCTTGTACTTGTAATGCACAGTCAAGTGCTGGCAAATGTCAATCTGGGTTTCAGAATCCATATCACAATTCCTAGAAACATTACCACCTGGGAAGAGATGAAATTTGGGAGGAAAATCAATAGCAAAATTACGTCTACGGACCAAATATAAGGTTTCGTTCTGAAAAAAAAGAGTAAGCAGGATCCATACGACTAACGCTTGACACATATCAGTTGGCAAGATATGCAAAGGGCAGCACCATTGGGCACATGACAAAATTGCATTTACAGGCGGAAATATAGGTCCCATCCTAATTTTTTTTTTAAAGGAAGGGGCCAAATATTTTGTTACTAACTTGTAACATCGTTCTGGTGCGAGGATACTAAGTGATATAACAACAGCTCGTTCCATGTATCCGGCACTCCAGGAAGGCACCAGTGGCTGCAATCCTGGGCGCTCGACGCCGTTAAATCTCTTGCTTTTCTCCCATACACAGATGGGTGGCCATCTATCCTCAGCCCAGATAGATTGGTAATATTCAAAATCGTCACACGAGTCGTCATTTGCTTCACCACTTGTTCCAAGATCATGTTTCTCACAGGCGCCGGCCTTGCACGAGTGTCAGTGAGAGGCATTGTGCTCTCTCTGCAGTGCCCCCCAGAATTCCACTCCCCGCCGCTGAAACCAGTGGTTAAGTTTTTAGCTGGGCACGTTCGCTCATTGGAGATTGCAGCCAACTGAAGTTGCTCGTGTTCCATTTGAAAAACTCGGATTAGAGGGAGCAAACCTGAAATGTGACGGAGCCGAGCTTCGAAAGAAAACTTGAGTTTTCTGTGTATTGACATAACGGTCGACCCATGACGCCCATGTGGTTAGTGCTCGATGGAAAGCTGTGGATACATCGAGGTGGGGATGTACTGTATCCCCTTCTTGATAATAATTTACTCTGCAAGCAAATGCAGTATTTAGATGCATTGATTATGTTGGTAATCTTGTACACCTTCACAAAAGCAGTTTTAGAATCTCTGCAAGTTCTAGATTATGCAAGAATCAAAACATACACATGCCACTTTAACACTCCTAACTAGATAAATTTCCTGTCAAATGCTATTTGTATACGCAGAAACAATAATGTATGCATTTTTGCGTTCATGAGCACTCACCCAGCTTTCGTTTTGTGATGAGACCACCAATGAGCAGTGTTAAACACAAGCACGTCGGCCCCTCTCCATTTTGACGAGCGCCGATCAATGGTATCAATCCGTAGTGTCCTCGTACGCTTTTGACCTATTCTTGACTTGCCTTCATGCACCAAGAAATGTGTCACATGGTACTCCACACTGCAGTTGTAGTCCTGCAGAAACCATGTCAAGATGACTCATACACAGCACCTTAGACACTGAATGGACTAGTTCCATATAAGATCAAGATCATACGAACCAGGAACTTGAAATTGTAATCCCCTTTCTCCTTAGTAATCCTGCGTCCGCGAGCTTCGTGAATCCTTGCAGGATCTGAGACTGCCTCTCTCAGCAAGCACATCATGGACTCCCACTGGTTCCTGTTAAGGGAATCCCCAACGAAGACTAGCCGCTTTCCGCGCAGCATCTCAAGCATTTTCCTAGCATCAAACCTGAATTCTCATGGCAAGCCGAAGTTAGTAAATTTCTAATGGCAAGTCCTAGCAACCACGAGACTGGGCAAATGTACTAATGCAGCACCTAGGGATATCGCAATGCGTTGGCTGCCACCTCCACTTAGTGTAGTTGTGTTCCATTCTTCCATTTGCCTCACAGCTGAATCCTTCATCTACAAATGGGCACGAATTGCTTGTGTAAAGTGGATAGCTCTCATCGAGCACCCACCTCCCATCATAAACATCACACTTTGCTGTGTTGCTTCTCGCCAAATCCATTTTTCTCCGAACCGGTTCCTGAACCATATCGACATCTTGCTTACTCGGATTGACCGGAGCTTCTCCCGAGTTGTTCCCTGCAGCTGAATGGTTTGAGATTTCCCATTGCCCTGCTTGCTGCGAAGCATAGGCACCTTGTACAGAGGAATCACCATTTTCTTCCACAGGGCCACGGTGCAGAAATTCGTCTTCTGTCCCCACTGCAGGAACTGAAGCTTCCATGGATATATTGACAGCTTGGGCAGAGTTTGCTGTATCCAATTTTTCCAATGGCGCTGCTGCCCCATGGGAAGCAGAAGCATTGCCTAGATTTGACGGGTCAACATCATCTTTGCTCGGGTTCTCGCCTTGGAAGTAGTTGGGCTTCTCCGGAACTGAAAGCTTCTCGTCGAGTCCATCCCCTTTCGCCTCCGTTGCTGAATCCAAACCTCGCAGAGAATAGCTTCCAGCTTCCGCAACCTCCGAAACCGCACCGTTCGCAGAGGATTCAACGTTCCCACCTCCAGGGAACGCTTCATCGACCTCCGTTGCCGAGCCCACGGGCAAATCACCAGCATGGCCGCGGCGGTCTCGCTCCACAGCATAACCTTCCCCCAAACCCCCGCTCCCGCCCCCACCAATAAACGCCTCCTCTTCGAACTCCACCCCCACGACCCCACCACCGCGAACCGGCGGCCCCGCAACAGCGGAGCCGTTGGCGCCGACGGAGGCGGCGAAGGGGAGGAGGAGCGGGCGGCCGAAGCGGAGGGCGAAGATGGTGAAGAGGAAGGAGAAGAGGAGGGAGGAGGAGGCGAAGGAGATGAGTAGGAGGCTCTTGGGGCTGGCGAGGTGGCTGGGGGAGGAACCGCTCCTCTGTCTCTCCATTGCTGCTAAGAGAGGTCGTTGGCAATGGCGGGGCGCGTGGTAAATAAAAGCGGAAGTGGGAGGTGGCGAGCCGGGGAAGAAGGGGTGGTCGGGTGCAACGGCAACGGAACGGGGACTTCGGGTGTCGTGGAGTAAGTGGAGTAGTAATTGCTAGCTAGTGTACCTGCTGCTTCCGCCGACGGCCGCTGCCTTTATTTTCTTTTCTTAATTACGTACTCCATTATGAAAGAAAAGAATATTGAGTAAATTTAACGGAGGCAAGTACTCCTGCTTCAGCCTTTCGTTGATCAGCTCCACTAGCAAAACGAAACACCAACTATCGAACGCGGACACATACACGCATGCTACCACGTCAGTTTATCACATGCTGGGCATGGGCCAGCTGGCAATCTGTCTTAAGCTCGTTTGGAAAAAATATCACGTTTCAGCTTTTCTTTTCGGGAAAAGCCTAAGGCCAAATATTATCAGAGACCGATAAAGATGGGGGACACAAAACGCACAAATTTCCCGATGGAGCCCTACCTGGCTAAGCTTCATGAGAAGAAGATGGAGCTTGAGGTACCGATACGTTGCGACCTCACCCCCTCCGCTAGAACCCACCACTCTAGATAAATGTTAATCACGCCACTTCTAGTACCTGATGATCGACAACAGCTCTAACTCGTCGATGCCACTCCAAGGAAGGACATAGATCTGGAGCGAGTTGCAAGACCTTTATTCTTATTGCTGCCATCACTAGAGACGAAGAACTCGACAACCCTACGAAGCCGGACATGGAGATACATGGTTCCCACACCCTCCCGCCGCCGAAGTGGCTGAAAGAGGGCAGGGGAACCCACGACGCCGCCAGCGGACCGAGGGGGAAAAACCGACCGGAGATATCACCTTATGTTCGCTAGCCCTAAAGAAAACTTTTAGCTTACTTGGTTATCGGTCGATCACAAGTAACGGTTTTATTCAAAAGTATAGATGTTTATATTTTGTTTCATATATTCTGTCCAGCTTAGTAAGTTTTGAGTTTAGACAAATTTATAGGTCTCGTTTTTTGGAATCGACACCACCTGCCGCTAGCTATATCATCCGTGTTGACCTTGATTGATGACTAACTACGGGGCAGTATCTCGACGCTGCCATCCACGGACACGCTGTCGTCGGAGTAGTCCGCCATGGACAGAGAGTACGCGACGTCCACCATGCTCGGCCGCTTGGACGGGTCCCGCTGCAGGCACGCCCTCGCCACGCTCACCACGGTCACCACGCTCCCCGGCGGGCAGCTCTGCTCGATGAGCACGGGGTCCATCCACGCCGCCGCCCACGCATCCAGACTCTCCTCTGCGTCGGCCAGCAGCAGCTCGCCGCCATCGCCGGCGGCCTCGCGGCTGGACACGAGCTCGAGCGGCACGACGCCGTAGGCGAAGACGTCCATCTTCGTGGTGACGAGGCCGTCGGCAAGGTACTCGGGCGCGATGTAGCCCCGCGTGCCGACGATATGGGTGGTGACGGCGTTGTGGCCTGTCTTGGCGAGACCGAAGTTGGCGATCTTGGCTCGCATGTGGGCGTCGAGGAGGACGTTGCTGCTCTTGATGTCCTTGTGCACGATGCGCGGCCAGGTGTGCTCGTGGATGTACTGGAGGCCGTGGGCGAGGTCGAGGGCGATGTGGAAGCGGGTGCGCCATGTTACGGATACCGATCCGATCTCCTGAGATCTTCCCTACCTAGTTAGATGAACAATAACTTGTACGGCAATCATGTAATCGACTTGATCTCCAAGTCATCGTCTTGTACCCTTGTATATATAAATGAGAGATCGATCTCGTGGCGAGCTATCAAGCAGCCCGAGTTTGCACAATTGCATGGTATCAGAGCAGCTCGGTTCCAAACCCTAAAACCCTACCCTAGCCTCCCTCCTTCCCTTCCTCCTCCGCCGCCACCATGAGTCCAGATGAGATCGCTGCCAAGCTTCTCGAACTAGAAGAGAAAGAAAAGAAGCTCCAAACCCTCGCCGACGAAATCCGCGCGCGTGCCTCCTCCCTTGATCAACTCGCCGCCATGGCCACCGACCTCGGCAAGCTTCCCCTCCCGGCCACCACACCCTCTCCTCCTATCCAAGCCTCCTATACAACCTCCACCAAACTCATACCGATCACCCTAGACATCAATGACGGCAACTACACCAACTGGCGCGAGCTCTTTCTCGTCGCCCTTGGCTGCTATGGCCTGACAGCTCACGTCGTCGGCACCTCCGACGCCACTCCCTCCGATACCTCGCCTTCTTCACCCTGGGGGCGCGATGACTTTACGGTGCTCTCCTGGATATATGGCGCCATCTCCCTCGACCTGCTCGGCATCGTCATGCGGCCCGGCGCCACCGCTCGCACCATCTGGGACGCCATCGAGCAGCTGTTCCGCGACAATAAAAAGCACCGCGCCATCCAACTCGAGGCGGAGTTCCGCAACACTCCGCAAGGCGACCTCTCCATCAGCGACTACTGCGCCAAGCTCAAAGCTCTCGCTGACTCCCTCACTGACGTCGGCCAGCCCATCAGCGACGAGACGCTTGTCCTCACGCTCCTCCGCGGACTCAATGACACTTACGCGCACTTGCGCTCGTTTCTTCCGTTTCAGGTGCCCTTCCCATCCTTCCTCCAGACGCGGTCGGCGCTCATCCTCGAGGAGACACAGAAGAAAACTGACGCCAAGAACGCCGCGTCCACGGCGCTCTGGGCGAGCGGCAGCAGCATCATGCCCCACGGCGGGGGTGCCCCTCCTCCTCTAAACCCTGGGTGACCGCCCCGGAGGCGCAAACTACGGGGACGCCAACTACGGTGGCGCCAACTACAGGGGCGACCGCTCTGGCGGCCGCGGCTCCGGCTTCTACAACAACTACCGTGGCGGTGGCCGCGGGCGCGACAATCCTTGGCAGTTCAACCCGTGGACTGGTGCCCCAACTCGCGCTAATGTTCAGCAGCAGCCATCACGCCTGCCCGCACCAACATCATGGCGTCCACCTGCTCCCGGTCCTCCCGGGATCCTCGGTCCTCCCCCGACGCCACAAGCTTACGCCGCGTTTGGTCAGCCCAACGCCGGCCCGTACCAGCAGCAGCAGAACATCGACCCCGCCCTGCTCGCCGCCCTCAACAATCTGCAGATCCCCGGCAACGACCGGCACATGGACACATGAGCATCCTCCCACATGGCATCCGATCCTGGTAATCTCCACTCCTTCATCCTTCCTCATCTCAATTTGTCACAGTCGGAAACGGTGCTACCCTTCCTGTCACACACACTGGTTCAACATCCCTCAACACCCCAACTCAAACCCTTTATCTTCACAACATTCTTTTAGTTCCAAATATTATCAAAAACCTAATCTCTGTTCGTCAATTCACCATTGATAATAATTGTACAATTGAATTTGATTCCCTTGGCTTTTCTGTGAAGGCTCTTCCCAGGGGATCGTGATTCTCAGATGTAACAGTCCCGGCCCTCTCTACAACCTTCAGCGCTCCACTGTCGCCGAAACACACATCGCCACCACCACCTCCGACCTTTGGCATCGACGTCTTGGTCATCCAGGACAGCACACCATCTCCACCAATAAATCGGGCTCCTCCTTATGTCATGCTTGTCAACTAGGGAAACATGTTAGATTACCTTTTCATCTGTCGCACTCGTTTACTTCTCGTCCTTTTGAACTCTTACATTGTGATTTATGGACCCCGCCTATCCCCAGTATGAATGGTTATGTTTACTATCTAATTATCGTTGATGATTTTTCCCATTATTTCTGGACCTTTCCACTTAAAAAGAAATCCGATGTTTTTGCAACCTTTGTTGCTTATCATGCTTTTGTTACAACACACTTCACTCTACCTATTCTACATATTCAATGCGACAATGGGAAAGAATTTGACAATATCAAACTTAACAACTTTTTTACAAAACACGGCACAATTTTTCGATTCTCCTGTCCTTACACATCCCAACAGAACGGGAAAGCCGAAAGAGCCATACGTACCACCAACAATGTCATACGCTCACTTCTTTTCCAAGCATCCATGCCTCCAAATTTATGGGCTGAGGCATTACACACAGCCACATATCTTCTCAACATCCGACCATCCACAACACTTCAAAATTCAACACCTCATTTTGTCTTGTTCGGCTCCCAACCGTCCTATGACCACCTCCGTGTCTTTGGCTGTCTTTGCTACGCAAACACGGCCTCTACTGCGGCTCACAAACTTGCACCACGAGCAACCAAATGTGTGTTCCTTGGCTACCCACCTCGCCACAAGGGATACCGTTGCCTCGACCTTACTACTCGACGAATACTTATCTCTCGCCATGTCACATTCGACGAATCTACCTTCCCATATGCCCCACAACATACTCCTAACCCATCACCATCCATAGACATCTTTGATCCCCCTACACACGATGACGAAAACCCTAGTCCTGTACATACCTTCGCCCCTGCCATGCCAGACACGCCAAGCCAAACCCCAGCCGTGGTAGTTCGTACTGCACCACTCCCTGCCTCACCAGTCCATCATACTCCAACCCCCGCCACGCCAGATACTTCTGCTACCACGCCCATCACTACACCACCTGGCTCACCTTCCTCGCACCCCATCAGCCCCGTCTCACCTATGTCGACGTTATCCTCTCCTTCACCTGTATCAGTTCAGCCGCCGCGCGCGGTGGCGGTCCAGGAGGCACAGGTCCAGCGACCCGTTCTCCACGTACTCATACACCAGGTAGCACTCGCCCGTTGCCGAGTTGACGCAGAACCCCTCCATCTTCACCAGGTTGCTGTGGTTCACCTGAAGGAGCGACACATTGCAAAAATAAACAAACAAATAAATGTGTTGTGTGATGCCTAGCTTGATAAACCTTTCTTTATAGGAAGTGCTGCTACGGAAAATACATTGGTGCTCTGGATACCAGTGCACTTAATGTGTAAAAAAAGTACTAATTCGAAAAAAAATGTCAATGTTTTTTCGGAAATCTACTTTTGACTCCTGAGCTCACCTGCTCCTGCCTGTTTTTGAAATTCAAAATAATAATATAAAAATGCTTCAAAACTATCTGACAAAATAGGGAGCAAACATATGGTAATGTTTCACATATGTGAAAAGTTTCGTGACGACATTTGTGGTGCACTGTACAAAAAAAAAACAGTTTTGAGATATGTTGTTGTCACAAATGAGTACTGATTTTGTTTTTTTCGTCCAGAGCACCACAAATGGCATTTCGTTACGAAACTTTGCATATACGTGAAACATTACCATATGTTTACTCCCTATTGTTTTCAGATTTGTTTGAAGTGTTTTCATATTTTTTTTGAATTTCATAAACATGTAGGAGTAGGT
Source organism: Poa pratensis (assembly GCA_947311845.1). NCBI lineage: Eukaryota > Viridiplantae > Streptophyta > Magnoliopsida > Poales > Poaceae > Poa > Poa pratensis. Next base: position 31,760,480 of record CAMZMU010000073.1, on the reverse strand, counting down.
GAGATCAGGAGTCAAAATGCTACTCTCAAAAAAATTCTGAAACTATCATTTGGGTAAACATGATCAAGTATTATACCATACAAAAAATATCGTAAAAAATGCCTTCCATTACACTCTGAGTCAAAGATTTGCCTAAACTAGTATTCTAATTAGTCCTTTTGGCCCGAAGTTAACGATAATCTTTTTCTAACCAGAGTTTTTATACCAGTACAATATCTGATTATCTTTGACACTACTAGGAAAAGGGTTATAGGAGGTTGCCACTCTGTGGCGCACCGTTAATTGGTGCGCCACAGAATTATTTCTGTGGCGCATGGACGATCGTGCGCCACAGAAATTTCCGACTTTCTGTGGCGCATCTTTTGCCCATGCGCCACAGAACGCATGTCCATAGATGCGCCACAGAAAGCCAGACTTCTGTGGCGCATGAGACACCATGCGTCACAGAATTCCTGTGGGTCCCACGTGCAATCATTGGGCCAAGATCTATCTGGGGAAATTCTGTGGCGCACCGTGGCTGGTGCGCCACAAAATGTTCACTTTCTGTGGCGCATCAAACACCATGCGCCACAGAAAGTTGGCCCAGATCTACAAAAAGGTGGCACCACCCTTTCCCCATGCATGTGACCTTCTTCATCCTCCCATCTAGCTCGAGCTCCTCCTCTCTCCCATGCCATTTTGACCATCCTATTCTCCATTATGTGTTATTAAACCTAGTTTATTTGATATATAATTGGTGAGGGCTTGGGGAGAGCCTCCATATATATTCTCCTCCTCTCTTTTTGTCCACAATTTTCTCTCCATCACCACACACTCTCTCTCATCGATCACGGTCACGTCTCGGCAACGGATCTAGCTCTACTAGGTGGGTATTGTTGGATGGATGTTTGTTAAAGGCATGAGAAACTTGTCGGCGGGCGATTGTGTGTGTGGTTTGCATGAAGCAAACTATTGTTGAACGGATCTATGCATGAAACTTGTGTGTGTGGTTTGCATGAATCTTTGCTTGCGCCGGCGTGGTGCATGGATGTTTGCCGAAATGTTGATTCATTTCCATTTCGGTAAATTTTTGCACCACATATGTCCTACTTTTAGGGGAAGTCATGCCGAATTTTTTCGTCGAACATTTCCGACTTTCCGATTTCCCGCATGAGAAGCTTGTATGTGTGTGTGCATGTTGCGGTTAATTAATTCTAATTAATAACACATACTCTATATGTATACCGCGTAGGCGACCATGGTCATCAAGATGAGCTCCAATCGAATCAACAACTACAAGGAAGAAGCGAAGGCGGAAATGATTCGGTGCAACGGGCGCCAGATACGATGTCCGTGTAGAAGTTGCAAATTTGTGAGATGGATCGACCCTGATTCCGGACAATTGGAGGAACACCTGCTCAGGCGCGGTTTCATGGAAGGCTTCAACCAAGCGCCGACAGCAAATGTTGCGCCTGAAGACGAGGGCGGGCAAGATGATCGTGACGAAGGAGATGCCGACAGACATGGTCATGATGGTGGTGGAGAAGACGCGAACACGCCGCAGAGCTCGCTAATGTCGGCCTTGATGGAGTCTCATGTTCAAGAACTGCTCCTCAAGAACGCGAGCACCGTTAGAGAGAAAGCCAAGCTGGCGCAAATGGAGATAGACGGGAAGACTCCGTTGTATCCTGGGTGCCGGCCACAGGATACGCGCTTGCAAGTAACGCTTGATGCTCTGGAGATGAAGTCGGGAAACAAATGGACCGACGCGAGCTTCAACAAGAACATGCAATTCTTGCACGAGCGTCTTCCCGAGGGGAACACATTGCCAACTAGTATCGAGGAGGCCAAGAAAGTCGTTTGCCCTCTTGACCTACCGCACGTTAAATACCACGCCTGCATCAATGATTGCGCAATTTATCGGGCGAGTACGAGGACAGAACCACATGTCCGGTGTGCGGCCAAGGACGGTACAAGAGCCGTGGGAAGAAAGTTCCTCGAAAAGTGGTATGGTACTTTCCTATCACTCCCCGTCTGCAGCGGTACTTCGTGGACCCTAAGGAAGCAAAGCTCATGCAATGGCACGCGGAAAGGGAGAAGCCCGAAGAAGATCCGGAGAAGGGCAGGATCCTTACACACCCTTCAGACGCTAGCCAGTGGCAAGAGTTGGACGCCGTCGAAATTTCGGAGGCGACGCAAGGAACGTCAGGCTCGGTATGAGCACCGATGGACTCAATCCGTTCGGCAACCAGAGTAGCACGCATAGCACCTGGCCCGTGTTTGTATGGCCTTACAACCTTCCCCCGTGGTTGTGCACGAAGCAAAGGTACATACACATGAGTATTCTCATTCAGGGGCCGAAACAAGCAGGTGTCCACATACATCTGTATCTCGCGCTGTTGAAAGAGGAGTTAGCCACGTTGTGGGAGACGCCAGCCCGTACGTGGGATGCCTACACTGGAGATTATTTCGACATGAGAGCCGCGTTGCTCACGACGGTGCAGGACTATCCTGGTTGCTCATATGTATCGGCCCAGGTAGGCCACGGATTCTGCGCATGTGTCAGGTGCATGGATAAGACCCCGCATCTCCAGCTACCAAGGAATCCCGGGTCTTCGAAAACCGTGTACCCAGGGGCTCGAAGGTGGCTTCGCATGGATCACCCGTGGAGAAAACGCGGTGACCTGTTCAATGGTAAGGACGAGATCGAAGGAGCCCCGAGCCCGAGGAGCGGCACAGAAATCGACGAGCTGTTGAAAAATTGGGAGGAGTGCCCCGCGCCGGGAAAGAAACGACCGAAGGTAGATCCGCTGCTGGGTGTATGGAAAGCGAGGTCTGTTTTCCACGACTTGGAGTACTGGAAGGTCCTCAAGACGCCACATAGCCTCGATATGATGCACATTACGAAGAATGTCACCGAGGCTCTGCTTGGCACTCTTTCCAACATGCCGGAAAAGACCAAGGATGGGACGAAAGCAAGATACGATCTGAAATGGCTTGGTGTCAGGAAAGATCTTCAGGCTCCCGATAGCGATGACGATGATGATGATGATCAGACGGAAGGGACTCAAGGTCGCCGCAAAAGGGTAAAGAAGAACACTGTGGTGCTTCCCGCTACGTGCTTCACTATGAGTCCGGAGGAGCTCGAGCAATTCTACATGTGTCTCCTAGGAGTCAAATTTCCTCATGGTTACGCGGGGCAGATAAGCAGATATCTGGACGGAACGAAGAAGAGGTTTAGCGGGATGTCTCACGACTGTCACGTGCTGTTGACGCAGATACTTCCCGTTGCGATTCGAGGGATAATGGACGAGCACGTCCGTGATACGCTGCTTGCCCTTTGCAACTTTTTGACGTCATCAACAGGAAGTCGATCGGCGTGAAGCAGCTCGACAGGCTAGAGGAAGAGATCGTGCTGATACTATGTGAGCTCGAGATTTACTTCCCACCAGCATTCTTTGATATCTGCGTGCATCTCCTTCTCCATGTCATTGATGACATCAGGCAGCTCGGGCCAACGTTCATGCACTACATGATGCCGTTCGAAAGGATGAACGGTGTCATGAAAGGATACGTTCGCAACAGGTCCCATCCAGACGCAAGCATGGCCAAGGGCTTTCTAACCTACGAGTGCATCTCCTTCTGCCAGAATTATCTAAGCACCGAGAACCAGGATGTTGGTCTCCCCACGAGGAAACACTTCGGCAGGCTCAATGGATATGGTCACCGAGAGGGCACCAGCTCAACCTTTGTCAGCATGCAGGGTCAAAGGACGACTTCGACAGGGCTCACCGGGTCGCGCTACAACACTTACAATTGATCGAAACTTGGGTGGAACAGCACAAATGCTTACTCGAGCAACATTACATCAAATTGGGCCGGCCGAGGAAGAGGGAGACGTAACCAGAGCGCACAACTCTAGCTTCACGCGTTGGTTCAAGCAAAAGCAACTGGAGCTAGCAAAGAACAAAGCACCATCTACGGAAGATGAAAGACTCATATTCTCCTTATCACGGGGTCCCTCGCACAACGTAAAGACCTATCAGGCGTACGACATCAACGGCTACAGATTCTACACCGAGGAAAAGGACAAGAAGTCGGAATATCAAAACTCAGGAGTAACTATGCTATCCTACGGCGATGAGGAGGCTACTGTCAAGGAAAGATACTTCGGAAGGATTGAGGACATATGGGAGCTCAACTACTGTGGAGAGTTGGTGCCAATGTTCCGTGTAAGATGGGCCAAGGACGTCGTCAAAGAAGGCCGGTATTTCACCACCATGGTAATACCCGATGCCAAATCGAAGAACGCCTCCGCGAAAAATGAGCCATGGGTACTCGCTAGCCAAGTTGAGCAATGCTTCTTCATTACCGACCCGTCAAAGCCTAGCCGTGTTGTCGTGAGGAGGGGCAAGAGGAGCATCATCGGAATGGAAGGAGGCGCCACCGAGCAAGACTTGGACAACGAGCCAAAGATCGAGGAGGAATTCGACAAGTTCTTCGACATGCCTACTACTAGTACACAAAGAAGGAAGACCTCCCTACCTACTAAAGGTTGTCCGTTCACGCGAAGAAATCTCAAGGTCGCCGGCCTAAAGTTTTCAACCGTGAAGAAGGGAAAGAAGAGAAGCTAACTCGCGGAACCGAGACGAAGAAGAGACTTTTTTGATGTATGAGACATTTGGTGTGAGACAATGCAAGAGTTATGTATTCAATGAACTAAATATGTATGAGACATTGTGTGTATTAAATGAATTGAATATGTGTGAGACATTGTGTGAATTTTGTAACCAAATTTAACCAAAAATATTTTAAGAAAAAAAAGAAAAAAAAGAAATAAATCTGGTGTTTTTGTACCATAACAGTATCAGTTCATTTTGAACTAAATCTGGCGATACAATTCTGTGGCGCACCGCGTCAATGGTGCGCCACAGAATCTCAGAATTCGTGGCGCACCGCGGAAAGGGTGCGCCACAGAATCTCAGAATTCTGTGGCGCACCGTGAAAGGGTGCGCCACAGAAATCCTTCGCACCCAATTACATGTGGGCCACCCGCGCTGCCTCTCTTCCATCCAAAATTTCGCTAAGTCACAGAACCGCGCGCGCTTCCTCGACGTTCTTCGACGCGCGCAACTCCTTGACGCCGGCGCACCCTGCCGTTCCTCGACGCGCGCAACTCGCCGGCGACCTCGATCCCCTGCGCCCCGGCCGGCCCGCCCGAGCCGCGCCCCCGCCGTTCCTCGACGCCGGCGCGTGCAACTACCCCGCCGTTCCTCGACCTCCCCTGCGCCGCCGACCTCGATCCCCTGCGCCGACGAGCTCGACCTCCCTGCGCACATCCACGGCCGTCCCCTCCCCCCCCTCCCCTTCCCTGCCCGGTGAGCTTCCCCTCTCTTCCTCCTCCTTCCCTCCCAAAACCTGCACGCAACGTGTTCGACAAAAATCCTAGTTTATGTAGTTCATACGGGTCCGGTTCAAACCAACGTGTTTTGGTGTGTGCTCTGTTGCTAGCACTAGTGCGGGTGCACTGGGTTGCTTGCCGCTCTTAGGGTTCATGGATGGATGGGAAATCCAGCCACAAAAGAAGAAGAAATAACATGGCCCTTCCTTCCTGTTAAAGTAGATGCATAAAACTAGTAGGTTCCTCTTTGGGGCATTTTCTGTTGACACGAGGAACACACATGGAGAAATTGAGAGAGAAGAAGACCAATTTGGTTTTATATTATGTTCATTCACTGCTATGCCAGGGGTGACTGTCGATCATGTCTTGCGGATCTCCATTCCCTTGCACATTAACATGCATGAGACTTTTGATTGCCATGTAGTAATACACTAGCAACTTACCAATTGCATCATTTGTTCATTTATGTGTTCCTTTTCATTCTATGCTCCTGATTAGCATGTCTGATTCAGAAATTGTTCCCTGAAATTTATTCCCATTAAATATGTCCTTGAGAGCTTAGCAGAGAAATAGTAGCTATTATGTGCCCCTTTACCTTATTCATGGTTGTTGCTTGAAGAAAGGGTAACGAGGAACTGCATTTAATTTATTGGTCCGCTTACAGCACATGACTTATATTGCTGTCGTGGACCACATATTTGATCTTAGGGGACCAAATTGTGTAATCGGCTTCATGGTGTCCCTTCCATGTTCTTAGATATTTTTGCATAACAGCTGTGGTTCATCATATTTTTTTGGTTGTATAGGTGCAGAGGTGTGTGTAGCTAGGCAAGAAGACGCCCCTGGTGAGCTCCTGTGACGACCATGTACGTGTTTTGTGCTACCACGACCATCGTGTCGTGGTTGTTTGTGATGCTGTTGCCGGCCAGCTATGCCGGTGGAAATGTGTTGATGTGATGCTGTTGCCGGCCAGCATGCCGGCCATATTTGTGAAATGCTTGTGCAGGTACCCGTGAGGCCCTTGAGATTGCCGGAACGTCGATTAACTTCCGTTCCGGCAAATTCGGGTACTCCATATGTCCTATTTTTAGCAAAGGTCATGCCAAAAAATTTCGTGAAATTTAGCATGACTTTGCTAAAAATAGGACATATGGGGTATTGCGACTAATGCATGGGCCGGGGTATCTTAGTACTAAATTAAGTGATGCTTTTGTTATATTTGTTGTACTAACTTTTTTCCTCTTTTTCAATGCAGTGCAAACATGTCCTCCGAGGCCGGTCCTTCTAAGCACATGAGCGTCGAAGAACAAGCTAGAGAAAAGAACAAGTCGTTCTGGGAAGTGAACCCGGAGATGGAGGATGCGGAGGCCGCCGAACTGGCTCGTGACGGCGATGGTGACTTTCTGTTAGAGATGGAGGATGCGGAGGATGCGGAGGACACCGACGGAGATGGGGACGCAACCACCACCACCGAGGGCGGCGACCACACGGATGTCGGGGGTGGCGACCACACGGATGGCGGTGGTGGTGGTAACCCGACCGCTAAGAGGCATAAGAAGCAGAGGAAGGACCGGACACCGAATGCGGTGGCCCCCATCACAGACACGTTCACTAAGGTCTCCTTAAGTGGCCAACCACAGGAGCCTAGGAACATCGCAAAAGGGTACGGCATGCAACTAGGGTGCATCCTCCGGGAAACCGTGTCGATCAACACGTATGACCTCAGGAGCGCGGAGAATGAGGCTTTGCGCACACAACTCCTCAAGAAGCTTCACGAACGATACATTTTCCCGGATGATGGAAACAAAAAGGTGGACAACTTCGCCATCACGAAGATGAACACCGCCTTGACCAGCTGGAGAGGCCGGGTGAAGGCGAAGATTGAAAAGGGTCTTAGCTGGGAAGAGATCAGTGCCAAAGAGCCGTACATCGACATAGAAGAGTTCGAGGCATTGAAGTTGTCCTTGGCATCTCCGGAGGCTGAAAAATGGACCGAGTGGGGAAGAAAATGCGGGCACTGAACTTAGGTAACCACCATTTGGGAAGCGGCGGTTACGCAGGAAAACAGCCCGTTTGGGACAAGGAGGATGCCGAGGTTGCGAGACTTGGGAAAGAGAACATGTGGCATAAAATCACGGACGAGCAAGTTAGGAACTTTGTTCGGTCCCGCTACTATCTGAAGCCGGGGACGGGGGAATTCGTTACCGACTATAAGATGTGCTGGATTTCGAGAAAACGCTGGTAAGGAACTTAATTACCGCGGATATCTCAAAGTCCATTTGCGTTGATTTCTACATGGGTTCACGTTTATTTCCTTTGTCCGCAGGAGGCTGAGTTGAAGGCTGAGGCTGAGGCCGGCCCGTCGTCCCAGGAGGCTCAGGCCGGCCCGTGGGACACGACTTTCAACCGGGCGATGAACGTTTTCAAGGGGAGGGACAAGTCAAAGCCGCCGACGTCAGCTGGCCGTGTGACCGGCTTTGGTACGCGATGAAGTTCATCGAGTACTACAGCACGGACACCGACAAGAAAAAGGAGAGGAGGAAGCCGGCTAAAGATAGAGCCGAGGTTCTCGAGCTAAGGAAGAAGCTGGAGACACTAGAGAAAGAAAAGGTGGACTCTACCATGGTGGACAAGCTAGTGGCCGAGAAGGTGAACGAGCAGCTCCGGACGATGTTACCCCCTGGGTTGATGGAGGGGTTAGCTGCCTGGAACGCGAGAGGTCAACAGGGGCCGATACACGTGCCCAGCTTCGCCGGCAGCACCTCCAGCAATAACGTGTCGCCGGTCCTGGTGACCCCACCGGTGCTCCCTGTCGTGGATCAACATACACCAAGGCCGGAGAATAATGATAATGCGCACGAGCGGCCGGAGAATGATAGGCCGGCCGCCGGCACCGGCGCCCTTGTCTCGACATTAGCCGAGCTCGACGCCATCACCAAGGTAACTAATTAGTTAGTCCGCGACATCTTCTATGACTATATATGCCTTTGATGACTGCCATATCTCATGCATGGTGCCCAACATGTGTTGACTCCCAGGACATGCCTTGCATACTCCTGCATAGGGTGGGGGTCGGCGGCGAGTTGAAGGAAGTCGCAACGGCCAAGATCATACAACCTTTGACCCGCGATATGCACAACACCCGAATGAGCGAGGTCGTGATGAAAGTCAATGTGAGCGAGGTACTGCCTGAGTTCCATGACATCGACCCCCCCACGCAACCTCCGGGAGCCGAGAAACACATGAAGCTTGGCGAATGCGGGAAGTGGATGATGGAATGGCCGAAGACCCAGATTCGTCTTGGGGATGTTCTTCATGGGGTCAGGCGCACCGGCGGCGCCACCTCGAGGCCCCGGCCCCAGGTCGTTCGGCCCCCGTCGAGGCGGCCACAAAAAGCTGTTGCGGATGAACCGGCGCCACAAGCAGCCGTCGCCACCACCCAGAAGGAACCGCCGGTCGCCGCCACCACCCCGAAGCTACCGCCGGTCGCCGCCACCACCGGCCGGAAGCTACCGCCGGTCGTCGCCGCCACCAACCGCCACAAACAGTTGTTGGGAACATCTTCACCGCAACCGTCCAAGGTTAGTTCTGACTTTCCGAATTCCCCGACTTTCCGACTTTCCCGACTAACGGATGTGCTATTGTTTATGTTTAGGACAAAGCCGTTGCACCTCAACTTGGTGGCAACGACGACAATGAGGAGGAGGAGAATGATGTCAACGTCGATGACTACATCAACACTGGCGCCTGCATGGATGGTATGTACATGCCTCTTGTGGATGAAGAACCCTTCCGCGACCACCGCGGTCAACCTGCTCGTCCCACTTCATGCACACAACGCCTGGCCTTCACCGACACGCCTCCGGATGCCGGCGATCATCAAGCTCAACCGGGTAACATTTTCAGCCCTAACACACTGAAAGAAACTGTTAAAGCGGGGTTCACTTCACCCCCACAATCCACAGAGATGAAGAACAAGAAGCACAGGAAGAGAAAAGGATCCTCCACCTCTGCGAGCCAGCCAGCTCCTAAGATCCGGGGTCTTGAAGACACGATTCCACCCCGTGCGGATGGCTTCCCCCGAGTTCATGAAGCTGGTAAACCTATCTTGTCTGGGGACTTGCTCCGCCTTGCAGAAGGACCCATGATTGCCTTGCAGGAATCTATCTTGCATCTAGAGGAGCTCCTTCTTAAAGACAAGCAGCCGAGTTACCCGGCGTTCGCGGTCAAGGTGCCAAACGAGCTGGTGGACTTCGTCCAGGAAGACCCCGCGGATGTGTTCTTCATAGCGTACGAGGACATCTTCAAACTCTTTCACACTCAACGGCTGGACTATAACATGGTCCGCCTATATGCGCTCGATATGGCGATGAAGATCAGGAGAGATGATACCCCGTACGTCGCGATAGTGGATCCCTACTACATGCGCGACAGCCATCTAGTGGAAGGATCAAAGACACGGGAAACGGCCACGGAGTACCTCGTAAGGGTCATGCTGGCCAACAAGAGGAAGAACGCCCTTCTTCTGCCTTTCTTTTTCGAGTAAGTACACATCCGCTCGCCACCGTCGGATCTTATGCCTTCTTGTACATTTCTTCCATCGCTGATCCTTTGTCCAACATTCTGTTTCAATTGTGTTGAGCAGGGACAAGTACTGCGCACTCATCTACGTATCCCCGAGGTGGTCCATTGCCACTTATTTGGACTCGGGGAATAAATCCACGCCGAGACGATACACCAGAATAAAGGGTGTTCTCGATGACGCTCTCGAGGCCTATGCCCAAAAGGGCGGCCCCTTCCATAAGAAGTCGGAATTCTTCACGGAGGACAACACACACAAGTTCCAGCATGGGACCGGCTTCCATTGCATCAAGCAACTGGATGGCAGCGTGAAGGAGGCCTACTACGCCCTCCATCACCTTAAAGCGATTGTCCGGGATTCGAGAAAATGAAGATTCCATCTGGTCTCGCAGAATACACCAAAATGGCGGATGCTCTCACCGATGCTGATTACAGAACAGACTTCCATCGCATCCGGCTGCAGTTGTCAACGATCATCCTCGACGATGTCATTCACAAATCAGGGTCCTACCACTACCCCAGAGGTATTATAGAAGTGCATGTGTAGGGTTATATATTATATATATGCTATGCTATGAAACCCAAATAGGATAGCCATATGATTTCCAACCATGACAATTGATTGATTGTCTTGCCTCTCTACTTAGATGAATAAATTATACTCTATTTATATCACTAACCAATATATATCCCAATCCATCTTCAGGGTTGTGTCAGAGGGATATCGAAGAACGACTAGAGGCACAGAATGACACCAGGGAGTGGAAGACGAAAGAAGGCTTTCTACCGTTCCCGGCGCCGCTCAAGAAGAGGACTCCATGATCATGCATGCTCCCGCGCGCTCTTGCTCACCATCATCGCCGATGTGTACTACATTTGATCATAGTTAGGCGGCGAACACTTGATTTGTAATGTGTAGTGTGAAATGATGAAACATTCGGCACTTTTGTGACTATGTGTATATATGTATCTCGATCGGGCACTAAGTAATATGTGTGATGACATATTGATTAATGTGTTTGTCTGTTTATATACCTGTCAAATATACTATATTTCTGTATAAACCTGTATAAATCCTGTATATACTGTATTTGTACAGCAAAACGAAAAAATACCGGTATTTCTGTTTCATATTTCTGTGGCGCACGCTTTTTTTTTGTGGCGCACCACTTTCTGTGGCGCACGAAGGAACAGTGCGCCACAGAATTCCTCTGCATAGGGTGCTGCCGACCTATTTCTGTGGCCACAGAAATAATTTTTGTGGCGAGAATTTTGTGACGCACCCAGAAATCCTCCCGGTGCGCCATAGAAAGTCAAAAACGTGCGCCACAGAAAGGCATTTCTATGGTAGTGTGAGCACCATTTTTTTCTATTTTTTGAATTTCTATTTTTTTTGTTGCATATCAGGTGCGCCAGTACCCAGGAGTCAATAATGTGCGTTCGTGCTCCTGCTGTCTTAATTCCTTTGTCCACTTTTATGATTTTTTTTTACAAACTTAATTGACTTGCTAAAACATCTTATTGAATGGGACGAAGGAAGTACATGGTTATGAGCATATTTGGCATTATTTACAAATTACAAGTTCGCCGGCAGTGGTTGTTTTCTTCCTTTACTTCGGTCCTCGTCTTGCAAGTGAAATTCTTTCATCTATTTTTTTCTTGATTGGCTGCAACTAGGTACGGAGAGTTGGACATGGGAGTGGGCTACTTCTCCATGTACGATCGAGCGGATAGACTGGACACGATTCGGATAAAAATACCAACCCGGTCGAACTCCTATATTTTTACAACAAAGTGTGTATTGCTAGATGAGAATTAGCTTAATTTTTGGTCACTTACAACTCTGGAAAAACTCGTGTGCAATTCACACAAGGAGGAATCATGACTCAAATCTAATGGAGAAGTTAATTCAGCTGTAGCTTAATTCACGTCTAGACAACAATTAGTACACACTATTGTTAGATCTATCTCCAAGCACTAGCACTCTGGATTGTCTTTGTGTCCGCATCAGATTCTTCAAATCTGCATTCGGCGAACCATTCGAGTTGAGCTCAACTGGTATTTTATACTTGGTTGTTTAGTAGGAATCTATACTTCCAAAGGGCAACTAATAGTGCTATTTTTTCGGACAAAGAACTAGTACTGTCACTTACTCCTTTTAAAGTACGAGGAGTGGAACTTAAAATGAATTAACTCACCCAAACCCAGTTGCGAGTCACGTGTAATCTATGTGCAACTTGAAAAATCTCCGTTACAACTCAATTGCGAAAAGTTTCACTTACAGTTGATGTACAACTCTCAGGACATTATGAATCATCGTGGATCCCGATGCAAATCTAACAACGTGGGTCTCTAACTTAATTTTCAGTTAACCTAGAACTAGCGAAACCGTAAGAACAGTGTGCTCTGAGTTTCTTGCAGAAAATAATTCAGTTTCGGAAGAAAAGAGGCCTTACCTTTTGCAGGATCTTCAGCTCCTCGGTGGCGTCCCACTTCATCTTTTTCACGGCGAACACCTTGCCGCCGATATTGACCTTGTAAACGCTGCCCTGGATGAGGTGCATGCTGTGGAAACCCCCCGTGCCATGCTCCAGCTCCTCGACCTTGAAGGCTTGAACACCCTGTACTTGTCCATACATTCCAATATGTCACTGACCAAGGATCTCTCCCCTCCGACGCCGCCGGACGCGCTCTTGGCAGACCAACCGCCCTCACCGCCGGTCACGACGGCTTCTTCCCCTCGCCGCACATTCGCCTTGAGCCGCCTCCACAAGCAGCCTAGCAGTAACAGCTGCAGCAAGCAAAGCCCACCGACGACGCCCAATCCGATGGCCAGCCCGGTGACCACCCCGCTCCGGTCGTCGGTCACATCACTCGGGCCGGCCGTGGCGGGAGTGAACGGTTGCACGCGGGTCACGATTGGCGGAAGCCACTGTGGCACCTTGCGACGGAGCGGCACTAATATTTCGGAAGCCACCTTCTTGGCCCCCTCGGGCCCGTTGAGCGAGACGACCGACTGGGCGTCGACGGCGAAGGCGGCGGCGATGGAGGCGTAGGTGTCGCCCTGCTGCATGACGTAGGTGAAGAGGGCGCTGGCGTTGCCGGCGGCGGCCGGGCACTGGCAGAAGATGGGGAACGTGACCATATCGCCGACGTTGAGCTTGGCGGGTTCCAGCGCGGGGTTGACGCGCTCGACGGCCTGGTACTGCTGCAGGTTCTGCAGCTTGGTGGAGGAGACGACCCAGTAGGTATCACCCGAGCTGATCTGGTACAGCGTGGGCGCGTATGCGTTGAGGGACTCGGGCGCGGGAGGGGTGGATGTTGGGCAATCCAAACATTGTCCTGTTTGGCTGCCACGTGATTAGCTTAGGAAAGTAATCATGTACGTGGGTCTTGTGGCTTGCATGTGTCCGTGTCCTACTAGTACTAGTAGAAGTAGAATAGGAAGGTCTAGAGTCGGTTTTACTTTCCTAGCTTAGCCGTACCAGCTTTTGGATTGTGATAGCTATGTGCGAGTAGAAGTCTTGTACGAGTCGAGCAGATCTCAGGCCTCCTGTGTGCTATATAAACAGGGGTACGGGGTCTGTTGTAAACCACCAGAAAAACGAGAAAGCAATAAGAAAAAACAAGAGGCACGAGATGTGCCTTTGGCGATCTATTCTGTGTTGCTGCGTTCTTGTGCGTGTTCTGGTCCTGTCGTTTGCGTTAGCGTCAGCACGGCGGTTAAAGGAAATTTGCGTCCTTGCGTTTCCGTCGTTGAGTTGTCGTGAGATCGTGTGTTCGATCCTTGGGAAAAGCTAACAATTGGTATCAGAGCTAAGGTTTGAAGCTTCGCCGTTGCGTCACGGTGGAGTACGAGGATTCTTCGTCGCCGTCAAGTTGCGTCACAGACGACGGAAAATCGAAGAAGAGGATCATGGCAACTCCAAGGGCAAGAGATGCTAGTGTGACCATCCGGTACCCCATGCTTGAAGGCGACAATTATGGGTTGTGGGCTGCAAAGATGAAGGTGTTCATGCGTGCACAAGGGGTTTGGACAGCAATAGAAGGCAACCCCAAGATCGACGATACAAAGGATGAAGAGGCTTTTGCTTTCATAGCCCAAGCTGTGCCCGATGTTGTTTTCATGACCATATCGCAGAAAAATACAGCAAAGGAAGCTTGGGAGACGGTTAAAGAGATGCATGCTGGTGATGAACGCGTTAAGAAGGCTCGTGTTCAAGCTCTCCGGAGGGAGTTCGATTGGTTGAGCATGAAAGACGCAGAAGGGGTTGGTGAGTTCGCATTAAAGCTGACATCCATGGTTAATGAGATGAGAGCTCTCGGATCAAAGATAGAGGACATCACGGTTGTGGAGAAATTATTACGAGCTGTCCCTGACAAGTTTCTACCGATCGTTGGCCCAGCGATGTGGCGACGATGTCGGTGATGGAGGTGATCGGGCGACTAAAAACCTACGAGTTGACGTTGAAGGGACGTGAACGCGACAAGGAAGAAGAGCAACTAATGTTCTCACGTGGAGGAAGAAATAAGAAAAAGGACTGGAAATTTGACATATCAAAAGTTCGTTGTTACAACTGTCAGGAGATGGGACACTACTCGAGAGAGTGTTCAAATCCACGGAAGGAACGGAAGAAGGAGCACGATACTCTTCATCTAGCTTGTGAGGGTGATGATAGCTCGATGCTGCTGTGATGATGAGGTGGTGATAAAAAAAGGTTAAGAGTCGTGTCTTTAGTTTTTATTGTCAAAGTAATTTGTGTGTCTCGACGAGAAGACAAAGACCAACGTGAAGATGGATGTGGACCGGTCAAGATGAGTTCCTGCATGAGGCTATGCGTTTAGTCCTCACTACAAGTCAACAGCTTGGCCTTATCCCCTCCCCACCACTGTAGCAAGAGGAGAGAGGCGGTTTTTGGAGCAAGCCCGGCGATCCACCGTGCGCGCCGCGAGCCGTGGGATTCCTCCCCTCCGCCGGCCGCTCCGGCGGCGGGAGGGTGGGGATCCCCGGCTCCGGCATGTAAATACGGGAGGGTAGGTTGGGAGGCTCGCCGGCGGCGCTCTGGAGGAGGTGGTGCTGCGGGCGGGTGGTTTTGGAGCCGGCGCGTTCTTCTCCGGTGGTGGAGGTCTTCGGAGCTCCCCGTCTGCGCGCTGGACTGGCTGGATCTCGAGGCCCGGCGCGGCGCTCGTGATCCTCTTCTCTCTGTCAGATCCGAGGTGGTGGTGGATCTGGCGGCGGACGGATCGAGCTCTGCGTCGTCTTCCGGCGGTGGATTCGACGGCGGCTGCGGCAAGCGGTGTGGAAGGGTCAAGGGGGCGCTGCCCCGGCCGTTCATCGTCAACAACTCCGGCGCGGCGCGGCGGAGAGTCAAGGCAGCGTCTTCGATAGGGAAAAAGCTCTCCCTGACAGCGGCGAGGTGGTGGCTGGCCGCCTTCGACTCCGACGCCGGCGACGGCGTGTTCTTCGATCTTTGGTCCATTTCCCCTACGTATTTTGTACTTGTATTTCCTACCGTGTACGTTGTATGTGGTATGTGTTGAATATATGTGGTGGAAAAATTGCAAAAAAATAATATATATATAAACAGTGGTACGGAGTCTGTTGTAAACCACCAGAAAAACGAGAAAGCAATAAGAAAAAAAAGAGGCACGAGACGTGCCTTTGGCGATCTATTCTGTGTCGCTGCGTTCGTGTGCGTGTTCTGGTCCTGGCGTTTGTGTTAGCGTCAGCACGGCAGTTAAAGGAAATTTGCGTCCTTGCGTTTCCGTCGTTGAGTTGTCGTGAGATCGTGTGTTCGATCCTTGGGAAAAGCTAACAGTGGACAGGTTGTTGGGGTCCGCGACCGTGAAGCTTCTGATGCCGAAGAGATCGCCCACTGCCGAGAGGTCCGGCGGCACGCTCGCCAATCCCGCGTGGTAGAGCGCGTACGCCTGGCACGGGTACGAGATTCCAGCGGAGCAGTTGAATCCCTGGCCCTGCACTCTCGAGTTCTGGCACCGAGACGGGGAGGGGAGCATGCACAAGCAGAGAAGCATCGCCAAAGCTAGCTGCCGCCGCGCCAGGGGCCGAGGCATTGAAGCTTGCGCTGCGGATTGGAGGTGGAGGAAACTAGGTTGGGTTGGTGGTGTGGTGTCTTGCAAGTGTGGCAGCTCGGGACTCGGGAGTGATGTATGCGGGAGGAAGACGATGGTGTCGAGCTATACGCCTATACCACGGCGGGCAACGTTTTTCCACCGAATTGGGAGGATCCCCGTAATCCTAACAGACTGCGCTTAAGGGCCATGTCGGGCCTAGGCTATTTGTGCTCACAGAAATATCGCAGCTTATATGGACCCACAACTTATCCACATCAACTTATATGGACGCACACAGCAGCGACGACGGTTATATCCTCCTCCCTTACGCCCGTATCCTCCCGGGCTACCCCATCCTCCCTTGCCCTTTCTTCTTCTTCTCCGGCTACGAAGCGCGGCAACGCCGGCGAGAGATGTCGAGCTCCGCTTGAGGCAAACATAAAAGCATATAATACTAAGTGGGCGCCCATACTAAACTAAACTGAAATTACACATACATAAGACTGAATTAGGCTATTACACACATTCAGGCATACATAAGTTTGTCAGTGGCTCATCGGATTAAAAGCCACACGGAGTAGTTCATCAAACACTAATTACATAGAGTAATCGAACTGCTGCTCTACCCCTAACCTAGGATCCAAAATTGGGCTCACATCGGAGCCCCAGGGGTGCGGCGGCGACGAAGCGGCGGCGCCGCTCAGTCGGAGTCCGAGCTGATGTCGATGACGGGTTTGCGTGATGCTTCGAGAGCCTACTGGAGGCGGAGTTCGTCGACCTCCTCTTCCAGGCGGTGGCGCGTGTCGAGCTCCAGCTGCTGCTCCTTGCTGCGCTGGATCACCTCCTCGGTGATCCAGGGCAGGTCGTCTTCGTCGGCGAAGTCCCCGGGCAGGAGGCCGGCGCGCGGTGGTCGGTCCTGCTGCTTCTCCTCCTCGCTCTTCGGCGGCGGCAGCTGTGCCATGGAGGAGCTCCCCTGCTCGTAGCGGTGTCCGGGCGCCACGCGGCGGTCATAATCCTCGACCTCGCGGCGGAAGAACGCAGACGGCGGCGTGAGGCCTAGGTTCGTCCACTTGCGCGTGCCGCGCTTCCGACCGCCGTCGGAAGCAACCCGCTGCTTCCGACCGGGGTCAGAGGCGGGCGCCGGCCGCTTCCGCTCCTTTCACTCCTCGTCGGAGCGGTTTCCACCACCGGAATGGCCACCGCGAGCGCTTGAACCCCCACGCCTAAACATCATCGTTCGGCGGGGCTTGATCTGTAGGCGTAGGGGGTGGTTTGGTCGCCGGCGGCGAGAGTGTGTGGGAGCAGCGCAGATCTGAGTGAGTGGGGAATAGCTAGGGTGCGACGTCTTTCCGTGGATAAGAAGGGAACAGGAGGCGGTCGGAAAAAAAGAGGTGGGCCGTGGCATGAGAGGTGGGTCGTGGCAAGGCCCAAATATAAGAGGCCCACCTTACTTGGTTGGCCCGTGCCCTATGCGTGTTTGAAAAAAATAAAACACTCCAGCCAATCAGAGCGCAGAACGACAATGCCGCGGATCGTCGTGTCTAAGCCGATCTCAACCATCCGTGCTAGATTCCTTCTAGAAGTCGCCGATCCAACGGCCAACGGCCAAAACGCGGGAATCTGGGGGTTTCCTTCTAGAAGGCATGATCGGACGACCCACGTAGGCTCTAGGGTTTATCCAATGACCAGAAATCGCCGCTAGGGTTACGCGGGGTTTCGGCTGGGTCAACGGGGTTTTGTGTGGGTTGACCAAATTAGGGTTTAGCATAACTAATTCAAAAAAATCAAACAAATATGGAACTTGTGCACCTAGTCTTGTTATATTGTATAGTAACTAGAAATAAATATAAATATGGTTTACATACATTTTTACGAAAAAGGCTTAAATCAAGTGAGAGATCTCGAATACTTTCAAATGAGCATAAGTAATTCAAAAAAAATAAAAAAACATAGGAAACCTTCGCACATAGTCTTCTTATGTCATATAGTAACGAGAAAAAATATAGATATGGTTTTCATACATTTACACGAAAATGTGTTCACTCAAATGTGATATCTCGAACAGAGTAGTATGGATTTCAATGGAGAGAAGCAGGGTTTCAGTGATTAGGGTTTAGCATAACTAATTCAAAAAACATCAAAAAAATATAGAACTTGCGCACATAGTCTTCTTATATCGTAGAGTAACTAGGAAAAAATATAAATTTGGTTTACGTACATTTACACGAAAATGCCTTCACTCAAATGTGATATGTCGAACAAAGTAGTATGGATTTCAAGGGAGAGAGGATGTGGGTTTAAAGTTTTTGAAAATGAAAATTGTCAAAACCTCACTAAAACTTCATTTTGGAGTGACTAAGATAGATCTGAGTTTAGTTTTCCATTTTCATGTTTTAAACTTGATTTATTTATGATTTGCAATTAAACCATTATTATTCAAAAGAAAATAAATAATATGAAGATTAATTCAATAATTAGTGAGACTTCAGAATGACACTATATAGATAGAACACAAGTCTAGGAAATTTATTTGTGTGATTTAGACAAGGTGAAAAAAAATACTTGCTTACAAATGTGGCCGTTTACCCTACCTTTGGAGCTCATTTGAAACACAATTTTTTCACGACTTAGCAAAAGGCCTCGGTTTGATGACCAAGTTAGATGAAACAAGTGCATAATAGTTTGAAATCATCCAAGCCTAGCAGAAATACCATGTAAAGTTTGAATTTTGGTTCAAATTTGAATTTGGGTTCAATTTTAAATTCAAACGAGATGAAAATATAAATATGGTTTACATATATTTGTTTTATTTGTCGGAATGAAACTATATAGATAGAATATATGTTTAGAAAATTTGTTTAGCTGATTTAGACAAGGTGAAAAAAATACTTGCTTACAAATGGGCCCATTTACCCTACCTTTGGAGCTCATTTGAAACACAATTTTTTCACGACTTAGCAAAAGGACTCGGTTTGATGACCAAGTTTGATGAAACAAGTTCATAATAGTTTGAAATCATTTTGGTAAGAGTAACAAACATTTTGGTTTGACTTAGCAAAATTGTTGCTTAGAAAAAGCAATTTAGACAAGTTGTCATAACACAAGTGCAAGTAACACCTCATGGAACAACATTTTGGTAAGAGTAACAAACATTTTGGTAAGAGTAACAAATATTTACATTTTGGTAAGTGTAAATAAAGAAGTAAATTTTCTTTGAGCCAAGACAATTAAAACATGTGCTAGCTCTTTGCATTTTGCAACATTTTATTTACATTGTCCCATGAATAAAAATGGGGCCAAAGTAAAACAAATAAAGAAGTATATGTTTGTTTTTACTCCAAACTGAACATTCGTCTGCACTCTGTTAATTGACCCGTTAACTGAAGAACAAACACTGTATGAAGAACTGAACAACTTTTCAAATTGCGGCTTCGATTCAGTTAGATGAACTTGGCATGGCGCACAAATCGCGTCCTCTGCCCTAACAGGCCTAACTGCCCATTCTAACAACGGATGAACAAGTAAAAGAAAAATAGAGCAATGATACAACCACAAAATACCCCTGCCATGATATTTGCTTGCTTCTGCAAATCGATCATCTGCTTTAGATGTTTCTTGATCTTCTTCAGTTCCTCGTTCAGTTCAGCATTGCGCGCATTCCTCGTCGGCACGACTCTGTCCGCCCCTCTGTCCGAGCTCCCCATAGTCTCCACAGCAATGGGCGGCAACCCCAAATTGAGCTCACAGGTTGCGGCTCCGCTCGCATCAATGTAGCCCTCAAACTGAAGCCTCTCAATATACTCATCCATCCACTCGAAATGGATACATTTCTTCAGGATCTGAAAACAGCAACATGAACCCTAGATCCTAAATTTGATGACAAAAAATGAAATTTGGAGAATTCAGAGCAAACAGAACTGAGATCTAACCTTGCCATCCCTTCCTGCCAGTGTCTTGCTCAAGCATCTCACAAACTCGCGACCAAAATTGCCATTCTCATCGGTCCTAGTGACCCACCGCTTAAGAAGCTCTGGGCGTGGGCAGTCAGGGCACCTTGTGAGCGGCACTGCACCATACCGTGGCCATTTTGATTGCAGGGCGGAGGAGGTAGACATCTACGGTTCATCGCTGGAGAAGAGAAAGATTGGGGAAAGGGGAAGCAATGAGGCGGCGGCGGCGGGCGGGCGGGCACGGGCGGGGTCTGTTCTAACTGCGGTGAGGTGGATTTGAGGTGGGTCCCACGCTGATGTGGATAAGTTGTGGGTCCAAATCCTAACAGCAACAATCAGTTGTGTTTAAAGACCATGTCGGGCCTGGGCTATTTGCGCTCACAGAAGCGTCGCAGTAGAGCTATTCCGCCCAACGACGTCGCTCTCCGTTCATTGTCGTGTAAAAACGTCGCACAAGAGCTATTCGCCCATACTACGGCCGTTGACGTGAGCGGTGTCAAGAGGGGGTGCGTCGGTTTGCCTGTGTGCCAGTGACGAAGGTTATTTTGTGTTGACTTATATGGGTCGTGGGCCGATATACACCTTCACGTTATTTTATTCGCGACTGTGGATAAAACGGGATTCTTCCACTCCGGGTCACAGCCATGGTCGTCATGGTAGGGACAGATGTTATCTACTGTTTTCTTTCCTTTGCCTAAAAAAAATCTACTGTTTTCTTTCCAAGTTGCGCCTGGACTATTTTTTTGCAAGGTAATACGATTCATATTAATAAAAGAACAAGATACAAAGCACGTACACACCGATCTTACAGATCTGTAAAGATAGTATAATCTTATGTGACAAACCAACGCCTATCCCTCTCCTTCGGCACCACCAAAGCAGACACCAAAGTGAAGCGAGACAAATCACCTCTTCACCCGAGCTCGATGTGGCTCCATCGCTGATCAGCAGCTTTACGGACCTCCAAAGTAGTTTGCCAGAAGCAAAACCATTGTCGTTGAACAAATCAGACCGGGACAACATGTCCCCGGACACGCCATCGAACTCCAGAACTGACACCCCCGTCCGACTACGATGTCGAAGGAGCAAGCCAGAACTGTCAGCCTCCATCCACAATCCCAACACAGGACTAGCAACAGATTGGTTGACCCGGTACAATCGCTTCTTGTTTTAGGCACATCCATATGTCTAGGGAAAATCATACGACTCCAACCGCTGGACCTGGCGAAAACCAATCTCAAAGCAATCAGGCCACACATATTTTTTCTGAAAAGCCAAAAATATAAAAGTTTTTCAAGGACTCTGTTTCATAAAAGAAGAGGCCACGATGCCGAATTACAACGCGGTTGACACATGTGCAAAACTCGCTCCACCGTTACTTTACATCGGCCGATCACTCGCCAACGCTCCACCCACCTATCAACCTTTGCTTTTTTTTACCTGTAATACATATCTCATTTAAAATATATAGATCAAGTTACAAGACACCTAAATACTGACCTTACAGAACTGAAAAGATAGGAGAAACCTATGTGATAAACCAACGCCTATCTCTCTTTCGGTACCACCGTAACGCCACCAAATAAAAAAGAGACATATCACCTCTTCACTTGAGCTCGATGCGGCTTCATCGCTCGTCAACAGCTTTTCGGATCTTCAAATTCAAATTAGTTTACCATAGGACAAACCATTGTTGTTGAAATAATCAGTCAGGGGTAGCACGCCCCCGGACACACCATTGAAATTCAAACTGACACCCTGCACGACAACGTCGGAGTAGAGAACCAGAACCGTCAACCTCCAACCACGAACCCAGCACAAGATGCACCATCTTTCAGTTGTCACCAGCACAGACAACCGTCTAACCATACTCCTGGACAAATCCTCTCTGCTCCACCATGACGCCGGAGACAACGCCGCAATAACGGGGACAAAGCATGATGGAATCGCCGCCACCGTCGTCTCACCGATACCATCCATGAACACTAAAACCACCAATCTAAACGATTGGTAAGCATACGATGCCATCAAATCCGAGACATTTGCTAGCCTACCTCTTAAAAGACCCATCCTGATCCAGCAGACAGCTGGACCAGCCTCGCCATGATCTTCGAGGTAACAGGTTCCACCGAGAGGCGAGCTCCATCAAACACTACAGGTTCGTCTGGATCGTGGACCTGAAGTTGATCGTTTTATGCTTGAGTTAATAACACTACACATACATAAACTTGTCCAGTACGTGCAAACTCATACAACAACTTCAAAATTGGGCTCACCTGATACACGAACTTGAGATACGGTGCAAAATCATCCAAAATCGTTCTCAACCTCACACGTGGCGTCGATGTTTTTTCGAAAACCCCCTCAATATTTTTGTGTCGCATATGCTACCTTCCACTACTTTTCTCATTCATCTCACATCAGGGGCTTGGGATGAAAGTTGCACTATGCCCTTGAGCCCCATGCGTGGACGAATAGTCGCTTGACGAGACATGCAACGACCCTATGGTCGCTGTCTATGCTACTCCGGCGAAGACACATGAGGCGCAACCGACGGTCGGCCGCCTTCCTGCCGTGCTGAGTCGCTGACACGTTACCTCAGGGCGGTGTTCGTGTCCGTGTTCCTTCCGCCGCCGAGTCGTTGGCGCGGTTCCTCCGGGCGGTGTCTGCGTCCGTGTCCAGGAGGGCGAGACCTCCTTCCCGGCGGCTGAGCGCACTACTCGGGCAACACGACCAACAAACGGTCACTGAACAGAAAAAATTAGAGAACTCACGCCCACCTTGACAGGAATACTCTAACAGTAAGCAGCCGCATGGCGCATGCGCCTCCTGCTGCAGTCCGGCGAGGTCGCCACTCAGGTACCTGAGGTGCCGAAGCTGCAGCACGACCTCGTCACGCTGTTCGAAGGCCAATTCTTCGTGCTCACGATGTGCCAGTGACGGAGCTGCGCGTGCCATACGCAGTGGAAATGGAGCTCAAGGCCCGTGTGCAGTGTGCTGATTCTCATCCAGCAAGTCAAGGGTGAGATCTTGCAAGAGCGGGAACTGCTATAGGCCATCCGCGAAGACATGTACTAACTGCTCGTCCTCGTGCGCCAATCCGTCAGTGCGCTCCACAAACTCCGTGGTCTGCTTTGTCGTCCCGTCATCGGCATGTGCATGGTGCCGCCGGCCTGGGAGTACACCATCCGGCCATCCGCTATCCCGCGTCCCCTAAGGCTTCCACGACACCTTCATCGGCATCGTCAGAGAGAGAGATGGACATGGCTTCGCTCCGCTGAATCAATTTGCACGAATCCTCGCCAAGAGATGGACACGGCCTGCTACATACGCTGCGACGTGACTGACGAGACGCAGTTGGCGGCCGCCGTGGACCTTGCCGTGGCACGCCACGGCCGCCTCGACATCATGTTCAACAACGCCGGGACCATGGGCGAAGCTACCCGGGGAGGCCCGAGTGAACATGGCCAATCTCAACCGCGTTATGACCGTCAACCTCCAGGGCGTGGCCGCCGGCATCAAGCACGTAGTACGCGGTGTGAGGGGGTGCACCCTGTGCACGTCCAACACGGCTGCCACGCAGGAGTACAACTTCTTGAGCGGAGATGGCCATTGACTTTGGACGATGTCCGACAAGGCGGCCTACACCGATGTCCAGGACACCATGATTAGTTGACGCTAATTCCTCTTCGTCCTCCACTACTCCTAGTATCTGCAGCGATGTCCAGGCCGACTAGATCAATCGGGCACGAGATGGGAATGTCATGATTATGAGCGAAAAACTTGCAGGGGCGCTTTTCGCAAAAATATCAATGCCACATGTCAGCCTGAGAACGGTTTTGGATGATTTTGCACGGCATCACAAGTTGCTGTACCAATTGACCCCAGTTTACAAGTTTTTGTATGACTTTGCACATCATAGACAAGCTTATGTATGTGTGGTGTTATTAACTCTGTATGCTTAGATGAACTCATCTCATGCAAGATTTAGGACTACAGGTACGCCAAGGTACTCAGAGGCGAATGGCAACCCATAACACTGCGATGCGTCTAACTTCACTATTTGATTCACAGGTTTACTTTACTTAAACATAAGAAAGTCATTTTTACTCCCGATCTTTAGTGATTCCTTCCTTAAAAAAAATTAAAAACTATTTAGAAGTTTTAAATAAGTTGAAAATAATTTTGGATGTAGTCCATGATGTAGCCTACAAACGTGCAAATCACAACGCGATTTCTTTGTATTATGGGCTACACAAAAATGACAAAATGTTAATTTTTTGTAGAGATTTGAAACACTATAGTCAGATATGTACATTTTTCTGTAGCTGAAAATACAAAATATTTCTAATTGAAATTTTGCACGTTTTTGGAATACATAAACTGTGTAGCATGTCTAGCAGGAAAAATGCGTCCTGAAAATGCATTTCGGGTACCACCGAAAACTGGTTAGCGGTACCACGTGGGCTCGGGCGGAACAAACGATATAAACACGTACCACACCATGCTATTCGGATCCATCATCAAGAACCGGTTCTCCTCATCGATCTTGCGTCCTTCCTCTTTTGCTACGCAAGAACGATAAGGCACATCTTTTCTCCCACTTTGCCTTTTTTATTGGTTCTTCTTCTTGGCTAAATCCATCTTGGTTTCCAATTGCTTCTTCATCACCGCTTCCTTTAACTTCACCATTGCACTAATTTGGTCCCTCGAGATTGAGGCCTCGGCCGACCTCTTCAGTCTTAACTCTATATTTTTCATCTTTCTTCCATCGGGCTTTTCCTTGTTTCTTCCCCCCTTGGTGCATCATCGCTATCACTGTCGTTTTCAAAATTGATGAGTGCACCTTTATTCGGTGGAGTTTCTGGATCCCTCAACTTTCGAGAACGTGGTAGTTGTCAAGAGGTTAGGGTCGCAGTGGCGAACCCAACGATCCGAGTTTGACCCCGTCGGGGCAGAATTTCTAGAATTCTCACTTTTATCCCGCACCATTCATTTCTCACTATGCTAGGGCAATTTACAACAATATTGGAGGAAGAATGGTTTGCGTTGGAATGTTGAGATTTGCTTTGTACCTTTCATGAGCAATGTGATCCTACATTTGCAAAAGAGGTAGGTTTGAGCTCATATTGTCATCAAACCAAACAAAATCACAAATATGTACAACTAAATGACAAGAAACTCACATAGTCATCAATTGTGCAACCATTTAGGTGCATTCTTCACTTGCTCCAAACAACCAATCGAACGGGCACAATTTTGTTTGATGAATCGTACCGGCCTTGGAGTTATCTCAATGAACGGGGATGGGATCGGCATGAGCTTATGATACTTTTCCTCGATGTGCTGCCAATATTTTTTGCCAGTTTGATCATTGTTGATAACCGCATCAAATGACACACCCTCACATACTCTAATCAAGCAAAGGTCCTCCATCTCGGTGTAATTGACGCTTCATTTTCCAAATCTTGGTTGGCTACCAACGAACACCTCCTCCCCAATCTCTTCTACATCCTCGGCTTCCACCTCGGCCTCACCCTCGGCTTACATGCTGGGATCGAATGCGTCAAGTGGAGCACGCATGATGTTCACCTCGTTCCTCTCCAACATGCCCACATATGATGTATGAACATCACGCAAGTTGTACCTACACAATCAAAAATGTGAAACACTAAGAAATTGAACCCAATTCGGCACACACCAAGAGAAAGGGGAGACATTTTACCTCGGATGTGTTTCCTCGAACATGTTGTGGACACCGGTGGAGTTGAAGGCGGCGCGGTGTACATCGGCAGCCGGAGTGGTTGGAGGAGGCGCCCGTCCTTGAGGTGCCGGAGCCTTGGCCTTCTTCGGGCCGATGGCTTAGGATTTCGACCGTCAGTTTGATGCTACAGAACCTGAGCCGCTCCCCTAGATGGCGATGTCATATGCAGGAGGGTGCTTGGAGCCGAAGGTCGAAAGGGGCCTGACTCCATTTCTACTCGGCGCTTTGTCGATGGTTGCCCTGGCGCTTCCGTTTCTGCCCGGCAGCGGAAGGAGCTGGTGTCGACGGTGAAGCCGGTCAGGGAAGGAGCGAAAGCTCGAGGCGACACCGATGGGGTCGGCGAGGCATGAAAAGCGATGGGCGGTGGCTGCAGGTACTAAATGTTGTCGATTGGGTGGCGTAGAGACCAGGCGCGCGACCGGGGAGTGATACGTCTAAAACGTATCTATAATTTTTGATGTTTCATGCTTGTTTTATACCAACATTACATGTTTTATTTACACTTATATATCATTTTTATGCATTTGCCGGGACTAACCTATTAACAAGATGCCACAGTGCTAGTTCATGTTTTTTGTTGTCTTTTTGTTCCAAAAAATATATTAAGGAAATATTCTCGGAATTGGACAAAAATTAAACAAGATGCCAGGCTGCCTCGGCCACCGCCTCGCTCCCCCCCTTCGCCCATAAATACCTCTTCACGGGAAAAACCTAGGTACCCGAACACAATTCAACGAAAAGACCCGAGGCCGCCGGCGTCGTCAACCCTAGTTCGGGAGGGTCCTGGAGCTCTTCCCGGCACTCTGCCGGAGGGGAGATCATCACTGGAGGGCTTCTACGTCACCATGCCCGCCTCTAAAGTGATGCGTGAGTAGTTCATCCTTGGACTACGGGTCCATGGCAGTAGCTAGTTGGTAGTCTCTCCACTTTGTGCCTCCATGTTTAGATCTTGTGTGTTGCCTACATGATCATGATCATCTTTATGTAATGCTACATGTTGTGTTTGCTGGGATCCGATGAATTGTGGAATTATGATCATCTTTGTTCAGTTATCTATGTTATGTTTTATTTATGATCTTGCATGCTCTCCGGTGCTTGTGGTTACTTTGGCCAAGTAGTTGTTTGCATCTCCAAGAGAGAGTATTTATGCTAGATAGTAGGTTCATGCTTTCATATGTCTTAGCTCGAGTTGACATAAACGATTAAGACTATGTTGTGTTGTTGCTACTAGGGATAAAACAGCGGTGTTTACTACTATGGTTGTATCTACTGCTTACTTTACGCACTTTGCTTATTGCGATAATTTGTTGCTTGCAACTTAATACTTTCGGGTGACACTGGATAGCGATCCCGGGGTGGATTATTAGTCATAGATGCAGCTAGCAAGCGGTGTATGTATTTTTTCGTATTGCCCAATTAAATATTAAACTGAACTATATTTTTTCATGATAGCATTGTCATGCCACCACCATTTGTCAATTGCCTAACTATAATTTGTTTACCCAACGTGTTATTTATCTTATGGAGAGACACCACTAGTGAACTGTTGACCCCAGACCAATTTCCTCGTATTGTTTACAACCGTTTCCACATCTTTCGTTCATCATTTGCTCGCTGCACCGTTTTCACTTCCATCATATTTTCCACCATACGTTTAATCCTTTGTTTTCAGCAAGCCAAGGGGATTGACAACCTTCCTGTTTCGTTGGGGCAAAGTAGTGTGTTTTGTTGTCCGCAGGTCCACATCAATAATCGGTAAACGGCGCCGTTGACACCAAGCCAAAACCTTTTCCAAGTCCTACTGGTTCGACACCTTGGTTTATAATCAAGGGAAAACTTGCTACTAGCTGCTTCTCAACCTTCCTCTTGGGGTTCCCAACGAGCTTTGATAGGCCGCATCAAGCTAATTTCCTGGCGCCGTTGCCGGGGACTTGGAAGCTTCAGCTAGCGGAGTTTCGCATCACCTGTCACTTTACTTTATTTTTGTCTTGCTTAGTTTATTTTTGTTTAGTCTCGTTTTGCTTAGAAATTAAAAACTACAAAAAAATTAAAATTTCAGCACCTAGTCTTTTTCTTGTTTTACCTTGCTTTACCTTTTACCTTGTCATTATGTTGATTCCTGAGTTTGAGATGAAAGATTTTAAAGCAGGAAGTGGTTTTATCATTGGAAGAAATAATGTAGAAGAATTCCTTAATCACATTAATAGTCTCTATGATCTTAATGAAAAGTCTTTAGTGGAACTTACTCATGGTTATGAAACCGCTGTAGCTTCTTTGGTAAAAATGCTAGAAGCTAGGTTTTTAAATCTCACACTACTAGGAAATAGGCCATCTGTGGCGCACCCATTTTGGCTTTCTGTGGCGCATGGTGGGTGCGCCACAGAACCCTCGCCACTAAATTATATTTCTGTGGCGCATCCGCCACCGTGCGCCACATAATTACTTTAGTGGCGCATCCACCATGCGTGCGCCACAGAAATCGGTGCGCCACAAAATAAAAATACCATGCGCCACAGAATACTTCTACAGGTATTCGCAATTTGCTGCTGCCCGCTGTACAAATACAGGTATATATACAGGATTTATACAGATATAATAGAAACAATAATATATTTGACACGGTATATGAAAATAGACACATTACTATGTCATCACATTACTTAGAGCCCGAGATACATACATATAGTGACAAGTGCCAAATTTTTACCCAAGTCTTGATACAAAAGTTCATCATGTCACACGTTACAAATGAAGTGGTCACCGCCTAAACTAGAATCAAATAAAGTACATCGGCGATGATGGTGAGCAAGAGCGGAGCACGATCATGGAGCCTTCTTCTTGATCAGCGCCGGAACGGTTTATACATCTCTTTCGTCGTCCACGTCCTGGTGTCATTCTGCATCTCTAGGCGTTCTTCGATCTCCCTCTTAGACAACCCTAGAGATTCCATTCTCGGAGACTAATTCTACATAAGGATAGAATAATGCAATAGTCTAATCAATGACAAAAAAGGTGCCTCATATAAATAAAGAGTGCACATCATGAACTTCCAAGTGTCGGAACTAAAGGACCAAGAGAAATGTATAACCAATGTTGTTATACATGTCAGTAGGTCATTTAGACCAACACTCGAAATGATAATGCACAAGAGTAGTCTAATCATTGGCACAATCAATGGAACAAGCACACACGATGAAAGGAAATTAACAAAATTGTCAGGATATAGTGCATAAAAAGGTGCCTCATACATATCATTGCCAAACCAAGAAAAAAAGAGTTCCCACAAGACCACGTACTAATACAAATACTCAAATTGTATATAGTACAAGGTATTGTAGATACTCTCCTTTCATTTAACATGACATCGTTTAAATCATCAGCACATGGAACAAGATAATAGACCATTTAGCAAAGAACATGCATAAAAAGGTGCCTCATATGAAAAGAGCACATCAAGAACTTCCAAGTGTCGGAACTAAAGGACCAAGAGAAATGTATAACCAATGTTGTTATACATGTCAGTAGGTCATTTAGACCAACACTCGAAATGATAATGCACATGAGTCTAATCATTGGCACAATCAATGGAACAAGCACACACGATGTAAGAGTCAATCTAGCTATCCTATGAAATGATGTTTCACAGCGATGACTCTGATTCAAAGAACAGTAGCGTGGCCCTGAGCTTGAGCTTGACAGAAACTACAGACCGACGGTGCGACGCCGTCGATCTTTGGCCCCTTTTTTACATTCGTTCTATAGCTTCGTCATGCTCAGGCTCAGAGTCAACCTAGCTATCATGTGAATCAGAGTCATCGGTGTAATACAATACTAGCCTCATATATCATCGCCAAAACAAGGAAAAAAGAGTGCCTACAAGACCAGGTACTAATACAAGCACTCAAATTGTATATAGTACAGGGTATTGTAGATACTCTCCTTTCATTTAACATGACATCGTTTAAATCATCGGCATCATAAAAATCCATCCAACTCACAAAAACCTATCTTCAATTCTTGTAAGTAGGATTAAAATGTGGTTCTTGTTTCCTTGTGTGAAGTGTGTACCAATATATAAATGAACTCAAAATTCTCTAGAATTAAT
This sequence comes from Poa pratensis, assembly GCA_947311845.1. Lineage (NCBI taxonomy): Eukaryota > Viridiplantae > Streptophyta > Magnoliopsida > Poales > Poaceae > Poa > Poa pratensis. Next base: position 31,730,625 of record CAMZMU010000073.1, on the reverse strand, counting down.
CTCAAGACCAAAACCCTAGAAAAACCTCTCTAAAACCCTATTAGCATTATCCATCTTTGGAGTCTTAATTCTAGGACCATCCTCCTAATTTGCTAAGTTGAATCAGAGTCATCGGTGTAATACAATACAAGCCTCATATATCATTGCCAAAACAAGGAAAAAATAGTGCCTACAAGACCAGGTACTAATACAAGCACTCAAATTGTATATAGTACAGGGTATTGTAGATACTCTCCTTTCCTTTAACATGACATCGTTTAAATCATCGGCATCATAAAAATCCATCCAACTCACAAAAACCTATCTTCAATTCTTGTAAGTAGGATTAAAATGTGGTTCTTGTTTGCTTGTGTGAAGTGTGTACCAATATATAAATGAACTCAAAATTCTCTAGAATTAATCTCAAGACCAAAACCCTAGAAATACCTCTCTAAAACCCTATTAGCATTATCCATCTTTGGAGTCTTAATTCTAGGACCAAGCTTGCTCCTTAATTTTAACTTTTTCCATGGATCTAAATTACAATGTTAGTAATTCACCATCATGCCAAGGTTTCTCATAATGGGAGTGCTTAAGACCTTGGTACCATCCTCCTAATTTTGGACGATTTATTTGCTAGTCATCCATCCTTGTGGTGCATATTGATTTATAAAAACCATAGAATTTTTTTAAAAAATGCTTAAGAAATTATTCCATGCATGTTTTAAAGGCTAGTTATTAACATGAATTTGAAAAACCCTGCCCAAACAAAAACCCAAACCCCACCCTATCTACCCTTGCACTAGGTGCACCTGTTCTGGCACAAGGAGGTGAGCACAGTGGAAGGGGCATTTCACCAAACACCTACTGTGCATCTATTGGAAGAGAAGGGAGGAGGAAGAAGATGGCAGGAGAGGAGGGAGAGGAAGAAGGAGAGGGAGGGGAAGAGGAGAGGGAGGGGTACCTCGGGGAGGCGGCGACGGTGTGGTGGAGGAGCAACACGGGTGCGGGAGGAGCAGCACGGGGAGGAGCAGCGCGGGGAGGAGGGGAGGTGGGGAGGAGCAGCACGGCCGAGCGTGGCTACGGTTCCGCGGCGGGATACGGGGCGGGGCCGGCGTCGAGGTGCCACGGCGGACGGGTTAGGGCGGCCGGCGGCGGCGAGTGGTGGGTCGAGAGAGCGCGGTCGAGTGGTCGAATTGGGCGTGGAAGAGAAAGGTAAGGGGATCGACACGCCTAAACGGCTAAGTCAAGTATTTCTGTGGCGCATCATCTCCGATGGGACCAGATGCGCCACAAAAAATAAACATTTCTGTGGTGCATCCAGACCTATGCGCCATAGAAAGTGCACCCACCCAATCATTGGGGGCGGGCCCACAATATTTCTGTGGCACATGTGTCTGCATGCGCCACAGAAAGAACATATGCAATGGCGCATGGGCAAATCATGCGCCACAGAATTCTGTGGCGCACCACTGCCGATGCGCCACTGATAAACTTCTGTGGCGCACGGCTAAAAAGGTGCGCCACAGAAAGGGGATCCACCTATAGCTAGTTTTCTAGTAGTGTCAACCCCGTGTTACAGCAAATATTTCTTAAACTCGAAGATATGAAAGAGGGGAAGATAAAGATTTCTTGCTTAAAACCTTGCTTATGGAATTTGATGATGTTGCTAGAGAAGCTCGAAAGATATTTGCTCATTATAATATGCTTGGATGTAGTCTTAATATTAAGCACACTTTGAAAACTTATGAGGAGAAGAAGATGAAGTATGAAGGGAAAACTGAATGTGAGAAAGAATTATAAATACCTATACCTTTCAAACTTCTGGGAATTCATGAAGCTTTTGATGAAAATTTTAGTTGGATCATCCCTGAAAATCCTTTTGATGAAAGTAGCAAACCTAAAAAAAGTGAGAGAGGAGAATCTGAACCTTGCATAGAAAAGATACAATGTCGTTGTGAGAAAATTTCCAACCTTTCTTTGAATGCAAATATTGACAATACTTGATCTTTTGCTATGTGCCTAGCTAAAAGGCGTTAAAGAAAAGCGCTTGTGGGAGGCAACCCATGTTTTTTTTACTTTCAGTTTTATTTTGTTTTTGAGTCAAGGTTCATTGCTGTTTCTGTAGCAACTCCTTTGTATCCTTTTATTTTCATTTTTGTTGTGCCAAGAGTAGTCTCTATTGGTAGGGAGGTGAAAAAGTTGGTTTGGTGCGCAGAAACAGATTTTTGTGCTCTGTTGTACGAAATTATGAAAAATCCTAGGACGGTATTTTGATCTAAATTGTTTTGTGCGTAAACCTGAAGTTTTTGTCTACCTTTAATAAGTTTTGAGTTTTCTGATTGATCATTGTCATGAACGTCATGAACTGTCACATTTGGATTATCGCAACAAGCAAAAATGATGGGAAGCATACGCACAGCTGGACTTCTCCCAGCCAGACATCCCTCCAGAACCTAGCTTTTCTACCGTCCCCAACCTTGTAAGCCATTATCCTGCTAACCCAGTTTTTGATCGCATGTAACCCTTTCCAAAAATGCCACCCGCCCGCTGGATCAGATTGGAAAAAACTACCTCTACCAAGGTACTTTTTCCTAAGAATTTGACAACTCAAATCCTCATCTCCTCTTTCCAACTTAATAATCCATTTCGCAAGCAGAGAGATGTTCCTCGCCCTACTCTCTGCAAAACCCATGCCACCGAACTCTGTTGGTCTACAGATGTTTCAATCAACTTTTGAGTAATATATTTAGGTGGGGATGCTCTTTCCGGTGATCCTTATATAGGAACTAGGGAAATTAGCGCGGCAATGGCGCGCTTGTGTAGCAAATGAAATTTAAATTTGTTAATGTGGACATTTAAAAATTGTGGAGGTTTGAAAAGTAGTGGAATTCGGGAAAGTTTGCGTGTGGAAATTGTTTAGTTTTGGGAAAATTGTTCAAGTTGGGGTGTTTTTAAGATTCGAATCATTTTACATTTGTGAAATGAGTAGGTTTTGAAGATATTTACAATTTTGGAATAAGTAAATTTGAAATTTGATTATATGGCACAAATAATCAGCATTTATTTTTGTGAGGATATTTATAGAAATACTTTCATGTTATAGAAATTGTTGTAAAGAGGAAGTGCATTGGATTTTTTTTCAAACATTCGTCAATACGAAATATTCAAACATATCACTCGTTGGGATTTGAAATGTTAAAATATGGTGGAATTTGTCGTGTGGAGTATCTTGAAATTGCCGTTTAGGGTAACTCCAAATTGTTAGCAAATCCGAATGTTCGATTATGTTTATATGTTGGCATAAATATTTAGTGTAGCTCCGTAGTCAGAGGATATACATTATATGAGCATTTATTAAAGGCAACATGTAATTAGATAAACTGCATCTGAATTTCATATTTAGAGGAAGTTAATTCAAATTAGCTTGAAATATTTGCTGATTTGAAATGTTTAATTTAAGTCTGTTTACATTTATTCAATTGAATTGCATAATTAGATTTTTTTTTAAAAATCAACTCTATATAATTGTCTTTATATTTGGAGCAAGTGCATTTGTATTTTGTTGGAATTTTCTCCAAATTGAGATGTTTTGTTCATATAGTTTAGAGTATCTATATTTCAAAATTGGTCATATGTCGTAAATAATCAAAAAAACATTTATTCAATTGAATTGCATAATTAGATTTTTTAAAAAAAAATTCAACTCTATATAATTGTCCATATATTTGGAGCAAGTGCATTTGTATTTTTTTTGGAATTTTCTCTAAATAAATTTCAAATTTGATTGTATGTCGTAAATAATCAAAAAAAAAATTTGGGCATTGGTTTTCGTGCAATTTTTATGTGCAAAGCTTGGAAATTTTCTCAAATTTAAAATTTGTGGCACGTCCTGCTCGCTGCATTGGTTTTGATATACCATGTATATGTGTATGTAATTTGAATCGAACGAACGCATCAGAACCTTTCTTTCAAAAGGATAAATAGGAAAAAATGCATGAAATATTTTCGAAACTTTTGTGATATTCAAAACTTTTGTGGGTATTGTCGAATATTCTTGGGGAAATAGTATTTTTTGTGTTGTCGAATATCTGTTGGGGAAAAAATACTTGTTGCAAAAATTCGTAATAAATCCTGTGTGAAAATTATTTTTGAACTTATAGAAAATGTCTAATATTTTATGTGGGGGGAAGGGGGGAGTACTTGTTGTTTGAAAATCCAACAAATTTTGTTTGGAATCTATGTTGAAACTTATTAAAAATTGTAAATACTTTTTTTGGGGAGGAAGAATTATTCGGGGTTTTTTTTTGTGCATTTTGTATGTGTGTGTTTGCATTATTGTAATTAATAAATTAAAAGTTTTTAATTCTTGCGAATTTTTGAAATCTATGTTGGAACTTACAAAGAAATTGAATATTTTGGAGGGAATGTTTTTTTTTGGGAAATACATTTTTTGTGCATTTTTGTATATATGGTTTGCATTGTTGTAATTCGTAAGTTTGAAGGTTTTAATTATGTGAATTGTTGAATTCTATTTTCAAAATTACAAAAAAATGATTTGGTTTTTTTTTTGTGCATTTTGTATGTATGATTCGCATTATTGTAGCTAGTAAATTTAAAGTTTTTTTTTGTGATTTTTTGAAATCTATTAATGAGTATTTATGTATTATTTGGAATTTTTAAGATTTGAAATTATTTTGGAAAGGTCCCAAAGTATTTAAAACGTAGATTTTGATTTTTACAAATTTATAGAAATTGGTTTGAATTGATTTGAAGCTGTATTTTAAAAGTTACAAAAGTTTTGGAAAAAAGAAAAAAACAGAAAGGAAAAAAAAATAGGAAGGGCCGCGCTGTGCAGGGCAGCCCAGCAAGCAGCCCAACTGTTCCAGCCCAGGCCCGTGACGACGTCGAGGTGACGTCACCGCGGCGGCGTTGACCTCGCCGGCGGCGCAGCACCGCGAGCCGGCACGCGCGGCTGTTCGCATCGCACGCGCACGGACGCGGGCAACTGAATGGTGGTGGCGCGGAGACCAAATGGTCGCCGGAGCAGTGGGTACAGCACGGCGAAGCGGCGGCCGGAGCTGGGAAAGAAATGGTCGATTCCGGCGACCTGTGTTGTTCCAGCAAGCGCCGCTCCACTGAGAGGAAGAGGGAGATCGGGCGGAGCTCCTGCCGTCTTCAGTCTGTCCTCGGGAGGCCGGAGATGGCGGCATCGAACGTCGGCGGCCGGCGGCGACTTCGGAGTCGCACGAGAGGGAGAGAGAAGAAGAGAGGGAGTTGTGCGCGTAGTTTTTCGGCGGGGTCCTCGAATTGTTTAGCATTTGCGGATAGGTCCCTTGAAGTGGAAAAATTTGGACTGCGGGCAACGGTCTGGTTTGCGAGGTTCTTTTTTGTAAAATCGACCGCGCCAAAAATCGTGCGCGAGCTGTGATTGGCTAAAAGCCCAGTGCTACAGTGCGCACGATTTTTAAAGCTTTCTGGGCCGTCCGTGGTCGTGATCGACGGCTGTAGTATTCCGGGTGACGTGGAAGCGGGACTGAGCGTAGTTTCATCGAACTTTCATATATAGTAAGTATTGCGACCGAATTTTAGACAAGTTTCAGGCAAGTGTTACAACAGATAGTGGCGGGGACTGAGAGACGACATGGCATCATCAACCCGATCACCGCGCTCCATACGCGCGGCGCGACCTAGCTACAAAGGCGCGAACACCGCCTTGGCAATGACGTACGTCTTCTTCCTGCCGAGCCCAAACCCAAAGACGTGGTTGACGTACACGTCCCCGTCCTTCACCGTCGCCGACGACCCGACCCTGTGCGCCGGCCCGACGTACCGGCCCGTGACGCGCGCGGTCTCCCAGTCGTCGGAGCTCTCGACCAGACGGCTCGGCATGCCGGCGACGGCCATCTTCGTCGGAGAGAGCAGCTCCAGCCCATCGCCCCTCTTCAGCGAGCCCAGCACCTTCACGACGCTCACGGCCCCGCTCTTCGGGTTCACCTTGAAGAGGTCGCCGCCGGTGGTGTGGATGACGAGGAGGTAGCCGTTGGGGTGGTACACGATGCCGTTCAGGCCGACGAGGTTGTCCATCGTCCCGGGACGCTGGGTGAATGTGGCGTTCGTGATGGCTGAGAGCGGCTCGCCTTCCGGGCTCACCTTCCAGATCTTGCTGCCCTTGACGTCAGTCACATAAGCGTTGCCGTCCTCGTCGGCGGCCACGTCGTCGGCGAACGAGGACTCTCCTGCACGTACACGGATGAAACAGAGACCAATAATCAATTAGTAAGCACTCAATCTTAGAGCTTGAGGTAATTCGACCGATCGAAAGCAAAAAAAAAAAAAAAAAACTCATCACTGTTCGCAACAAGAGCATGGAATCGCAGAGTTAGGTAGACCACCCATGGAACTGATGCTGAAAACAATTTCATACGAGAATAATTCCAGAAATTCATTGCCCCAACTGTACACTGACGCAACAAACAGGATCTTAGCTAGATAGTCTATCTGTACTGGGGGGATCTCTGTTTGGTCCTTAATTGCTCCCCTGTTCATGACAACATTCCAAGGGTCCATGGCAGCATTTCAGCTCAAAAGAAACATGGGTTTCATTCACTGTATGAGAAACGCATCGGCTGGCTGTTTGATTAGATCTGTGCTAAGAGCATTTCCAGCGGATCCCGTAAATGTAGTCAAACCAAAGCGGTCAAATCCCAATATTCACAGTTTCGGTTGAAAAATATGTACCGAGAAGATCCCAGAAAACTGCTCGACCAGGATTTTTTTTCCAGCTCCGCGGATATTATCACCTCTGTGCCCCATATCTCTAGTTTTGGACCCAAACCGGACAAACCAAAGGAGTCAACGCTCCCGCCGACGCTGGCGACTCCCGACCTCAATCTCACAACGAGGAAACTCGATTCCGCAGCCGATCTTCGATTTTTACGCAAGGGGGCAGGTCGAGGTGTGGGAGGCCAACGCTAGGAGAGCTAGGTGAGGTCCTGACCCGAGCAGGGGTGGCCGAGCTCGCAGCCCATGGAAGCACCTCCATGGCCCAACTCTCCCATGGGAGCACCTCCATGGGAGGAGGCGGGTCGAAATGGGGGAGGTCATCGCTAGGAGGGCCAGAGCCACACGAGAGCGGTGATGGGAGCCGAAGCGCTTCCTCCGGCGGCACTCAGTTTGTGGATACAGATTAACTCGTTTGGGGGGGGGGAGATGAAGAGAAAAAAAACGTTTTACGGTATTTTTTACAAGATCTGTTCTGCTCAGACCTTCGCGATACCATAAATCGTTTTCGGTTGAACCGGAAAACGATTTTTTCAGTTCCACTTTTACTGGATATGTTAGAGATGCTCTAACTGCTGGATAATCGAGTGTGGGATTCCAGTCGGGTGAGGGCAGGATCTGTGCTAATAGCTGCTGTCTCCATTTATGTGTTTATCCGAGAAAAGAAGTGAAACCACAGTGCTCCGTACTCTTGTACTCCTAGTCCTACTCCAGTAGTGGCTTTGATTCATGGGCTTGTGGACATAATCAATGACCATGCCCCCCAACCCACTCATCATCGAGTCTCCAATCCAATGGAATGTCAGCAGCACATTCATAACGATATTTGATGGCGACGGCGCAGAGATGGCCCACCGGTCAGTGACCATCGTAATCGATCGGACGGCTAGAAGGCAAGAACATTCGTATGGCCTAGAGAGGCCATCAATCACGGTGGGAGACCGGAGACGTACCTGGCGCGTCAAGGCGGGCGAGGAAGATACGGCGCCCCGAGCCGAGCTCGTACGCGCCCACGGCGGCGTACCCGAACCGCGGCGGCCGGTCGGCGTAGACCACGAGGACGCGTCCACGACGAGACCCACCGCCACCTTCCCGGCCACCTCGGGATCCGCCACGACGACCCGCTCCTCTACAAGGCTCCCGTCCCCGACGCGGACCTCGGCCACGCCGGCGCCGAAGAAGGTGGAAACCAGGAACCGTCCGCCCTCGGCGTCCCACTTGGCGCACTCGTGGAGCCACCCCTCGCCCGCGTAGGCCACGCCGCCGCCGGTGGTGCTCTCCAGGAACGCGACAGCCGCCGCGGCCGCCAGGACCATGACGGCGAGCGCGGTCGGGCAGAAACCCCACCCGCGCGTCCCAGCCACCGCCGCGTCGGAACCGGCGCGACGCCGCCGTCCGCGACCACACATGGCGATCGAGAGTTCGAGACGCAGCGGCAAGATCCGGAGAGAGGCAGCAGACAGGGGCTGACTCTCCTTCTCGTTTCGCGTGTTCCCTCGTCTGGCCAACTGCCTTGGTTTATTATCGCTAGTTCGCTACGAAACAAGGGATTTTCTAGCGGTAGGAAAGAGAAAATTGCGTCCGTCTTTTTGGTGGGGTTTTGGTGGGGTTTTGGCGACCGGCCCAGCGTCGGAATCTTTTCGTGCTCTGCCCACTACTGGAGCAACAGTTGCGATTTGATCCATAAAATATGATGAGCTGGGTTCCTGGGGTCTCGGCCGGAAAGGGTCGTGAGCACGATGCGCGGTGTTCCAGTGGCGTGTGTTGGACTTGGACCAGCGTTGTGATTGCGGCCAATATTTTCCACTTTCTTTACAATTTTTTGCAGGTTCAAAACAGTTGTCCACGTGTTCTACAATAATGATCATAAACAGCTGGTAATAAGGTCAATAACGAAGAAGATTGATTTCAACAGAAGGAGCTATCCAATCGCAATGACAATGATATGTCCTTGATTTCAGAAGTCTAAAGTCCTTCAAGAGGCCGGCAATCGTATTCAAAGGGTTATTTATTTCTGGCTAGCAAATCTCTTGCCTACAATATTTCGTCGCTGCAGCAAAACTTTAATTTCGCTTGCCTTTTTTTTCTTGCAACTTTGCTTCGAGAAGAGGCAAAGTGAGGTCATCCACTATTATGCCATCAACTTTACTTTCTCATTAAGGTAAATCGGGTACTTTTTTTTTTGAACCGCCAGGCAAAAGCTTTGCCCGTTCCATTTATTAAGAAGAGAGCTGCCCGGTTAATTATGGAAAACCGGGCAAAAAACCGTTACAACAAAGACACACACAACAACCGGACCTGATACCACACCTCCATCGGGTCGCCAAGACAAGGCGACACCCCACCACACCTAAGAAGCTACAACGACACTCACACCGGGCTAAGAAATGCCAAGACTACGACTCTATCGCCTAAACGATCAGAGCAAACACCTGAACACCGAAGCTTCAGAGCAGCTGCTCAGATTACCACCGGCACTAGACATTTGGGATGGTCTTCACGACAGAAGGCTTTTTCTTTTCCTTCGGGCACCCTTGGACTTGAGACTAGGTAGCTTCTTCTTCTGTTGTGCAATACGGCCGCAACGGCAAGGAGTGTCAACCATCCCTCGTATGATCTTCTTCGGTGCTGGAGTGGACAAAAACGGCATGCGCACGGGCTTAGTCACAGAGGCGATGAATCTCTGTAGTGTCCATGAATCAGGCGCCAGGTCCATGTGATCTTCCCGGGGAGACGGAGGGTGCACAATACCCTCAGACGGGACCGTCGACGCTGGCAAGGGCGGGGTCATGGGCATTCCCAAAGCCACAGGCTCAAAGTCAGCAGAGATGTCACGCACCAGGTAGGGAGAGTCATCGTGGGACAGGAAGAGCAAACACTGTGACCCTGCGGGGCAGGGCGGCGAACTAGATGGCGTGACGGAGGTGAACGTCGGGGAGGCGTCCGCGGCGATCGGCGTACACTCATTCCAGGCTTCATGTCCTCCATGAAGAGACATGGAGTCATGGGTCCCAGCTGGCCCCACAACAGCACACGGTGGCCCAGTAGCCACAATCACATGAGGGAGAGGCCCCTCGGCAGGAGAACACACGAGGGGGGCACGCTCCAACTCTGGCGAGGCGATGTCGAGTTTGGCAACGAGCTGTTCAGCACGCTCTAGGAACGAGTAAGCGCAGCCAAGCAAGGAGCGCAAAGCAGCAACATCCTCCTTTAACGGCTGAAGGGCCTTATCCAGAGCGGTGTTGAGGTCGTCGCGAAGGAGGCGCCCCTGCTCGGCAAGGGCGTGGTGAAGCTCCACGGTAGCGACATTGTCACGAGCCGGCGAGACAGCACGGCGACACCCAAGAGGGGAGGGTGTCCGCGTGCAGCGCGACCGGTCATGGCCCTCGGAAGCATTGCCTCGACGCTCATGTCGGCCACCACCGGTGACATCAACGTTGAGGTCGTTTCGGCTTTCGCGCGGCAGAGGAGGTGCAACAATCTCGGCCCAAGAACGGGCACCTTGGGCGGTTGGGGAAGACGTAGCCCGATCCATGTTGCTAGCACGAGCAGCAGGACAATCAGGAGGCTTCGAATTGCGACGACGAGGACAGAAGCGCTCGCGGTGGCCGGACTCGTCGCATGAGAGGCAACGGATCTTGCCCGTGCACTTGGAGTTGCGATGTGGGGGTGCAAGGCATCTGGGGCACTTCCCCTTTGTCTTGCTAAGGAAGCGAAGGAGGCTGGCTTGTTTTTGCTCGATGCGGCAACGCGGCGCGGGCCGACCTGCAACGTCGTCATCACGGTCAAATAGCTCGCCATGACGCGGGCGGTGCCGCCGAGAGACGCCAATCCATGGCCGTTCATCCCCAGGCGGAGAGAGAGCGCGCGAGGCCGGGCAAATGTCTTCCTCCTCAGAGTCCCGCAGCAGGAAGGAAGGCGAAGCTGTGATGGTGGAGCGCAGCCGCAGCGGAGGATCGATGACGTCGGCCTGAGCTGTGCTACCAAGACGAGGGGAAGGAGGTGTGGAGTCCGGCACCTCCTCCGAGTCAGCCACAGACGCCCAAGATGGCCGCAGCGGAGAGGCCGACGGGGATGGAGCTGGAGCAGCCGGGGCAGGAGCAGGAGCAAGGCTTGAGACGAGCACAGCTTGCTCCGCTGAGAGGGACCAAGGGGAGCGCGGCGAGATGCGCACCGGCCGGAAAGGCGGAGGAGGGAGCTGCCGAGGCGGCGGCGGCGCACCGGGCGCGACCGCGAGCGTCAGCGAGGGCTCCATCCTACATCACGGTCTGAGCACCCCGGCACGGAGCGCACAACGCCCAGCGGAGGGGACCGTGGACACGCCGGAGCACAGCCTGGAGTCGGCGGCCGAAATCCACGCGTGGGGAACTGCAGAGCACGGCCACAGGAGCGAGGTGGATCCAAATCGAACTGGGCAGCGGGGTAGAGCACGACTAGACGGAGCAGATCCGCCCCTCACCGGCGCCGGAGGCGGCCGGAGCACGCCGGCAGGAGCGGGCGACGGCGCCGCCGCCCACGTAGTCGCGGGAGAGCCGCATCTCAGATCTTCTTTTGTCCACTGTTTTTCGAAGCTGAAGAATGCCCCCGGGTACTTTTAGAACTCCTGCTAAAACAGACAAGGCAATATCAAGAGCTCAGACTCGGTTCTTAATGCATTGATGTGAGTATCAGATCTTGTGACCCGAAACGTGTGTTTGGTATGAATAGAATGTTGCTTTTTCGGCAAGAGAAAACAATAATGTTTTGGAGAAATAATGCTACTTTTGGAGCCTTGCATGGTCTAGTCCCATGTTTAGGTGTTTTGGCAAATAGCCATATTGGTACAACTAGTCAATGCCCTATGTGCAATACTGCATGTGAAGTTATTCTGCACAGAGTGTTTAGTTGCCATCTTGCTAAACAGATTAGGTAGAAGCTTGGGATTGGTAATCTGATTAGTGATGCTCTACAATTGGACAGATCCGGCTCATTCGTTTTAGAACCCTGATTCTGAACTTAGGAACCTGGACACCTATGGGAGGAATTGGTTTTCCTGAAATTGTTCTCACCGGTGCTTGGTGTATATGGTGGGAAAGACGCCAATTCGCCCACGGTGACTGATATACAATCAACACTTATAATTGCTCTATCTATTGGAGTGTTGGTTACAAATTACTGGAGAGCAAAGAAGAAACTAATTGGAAGGAAAAAGGAGTCATGGTTGACACCACTGGAAAGCGCAATTAAAATTAATGTTGATGCGGCCTATGGTGTTGATCAAGGTAGAGGTGCAATGGGGGCAGTCGCTCGAGATAGCAATGATAATTTTCTGGCAGCCAGCTGCAAAGAAATACACTTCGTGACTGATCCGTTCATGGCATAAGCATACGCATTGAGGGATGGATTGAGTTTGGCTCAGTTTTTTTAACCATCAAACTGTGAGGCAAAAGCCCCACATCAATTTATTTCAAACATATACAGAGTCACACAATATGTATAACAGTATAAGGTACCTGTCATAATAATTAACTTACATTAAGCTGCCTATCCAGGATTGGTGAAGTTAGAACTTCTAGGGTGGCCCGATCTTCACGGATTGACGGCGGGAGTGGACGAACGCACGCAAGAACACGAGGAACACACACGATACAAGGACCGTTTCCCTTACCGGTCGGTCCAACCGGCCCAATAGAATCCACACGAGGGTGAGAGATCGGCAAGTAGATACAAGAAGGGATCTTGGATGGTTGTTTCTCCAACGGTCAACCAAACCGCTCCAATAAAGTCACCCGAGGATGAAAGATTGGCAAGTAGTCAAACTACAAGTAGAGGTCTTGAATCCACAAGAGGGATCTTCTCCACTAGGGGAGGAACCATCCCCACAAGGGGAGGAAGGAGACCACTTTGAGAAGAAGGAGCACAACTCTACTCTAATCCCAAAACATAGTCTAACCTAGATCTGAGCAAAGGGGGTCCTATTTATAGTGTTGACTAAAGGGGTAGGTGGGTGGATAAGATTACAAGGCACATGGGCCTTTTCAGCACACAGGCTCGCCCACGCCGGTAGTACCGGGCTCGGCGCGGTAGTACCGGCAAGGGAGTAGTACCGGGCTCCGGGGCGGTACTACCGGGAAAGATCAGCCGTGAGTCCAGTAGCTCCTGGGAGATGCGGTAGTGGACGCGGTAGTGGGCGCGGTAGTACCGCGCCGGCATGTGGCGGTAGTACCGGTGCGGGCAGTCACTCCTTCAGGTGACACGTCAGACGGCGGGTCCGGGCGGTAGTACTGGGGCGTGTCCGGTAGTACCGCCTGATGCAGTTTCTTCTTCCTTCTCCTCTTCCAAGCCACCGTCTTGTCGGACTCCATTCCTCTTACGTCTTGGCCATCTTCCCGTGGACTCGTAACCGTGGTGACACACCTAGAAGTGTAAAGGGAACGATGGTCAAATAGTATACCATACAAAAGGGTCGGAAGTGAGTTCTCGAAGAGGAATGAGTTCACCTTTGATGTCCATGGTGACTTGTGAAGTGTTGGTGTGCTTGGCATGGTGACGGTCCTAGGTTGGGCTACATCATCTCCCCCCTTCAAAAAGAGTCGTCCTCGACTCTTGCTCGCCATCACCATGTCAAGGAGGTAGATGTGTAGACCTTTTCGTGGGGTTCACCATGTAGTCGTGCTCGATGTAAATGAAGTGGCACTTCTTCAATGTCCCTTCGCCTTTCAAGTAACCTACAAGACTCACAAGGAAGACGAAACAACACTCAAAGAGTAGCCAATTCTTGAGGGTCATCGCATGAGTGTTTATGTAGAAGGAATTCACCTTAGCAAGATGCCGATGTGCTCTTCTTGCAAGATCTTCCGTCATAGGAATGCGCGGTTGAAACAACTCATGGAGGCTCATCCAAATTAAAGGTACGACCTACACATCAAAGACCAAGCAAACCATGTGTGTGCAAGATAGATGAGCATATCATCAATGATGTCCATTCATATTCATTACACCATTAGCACAACACAAATATGTGAAAGGCAAAGCATATGCAAGGTCAATGTGCAAGCAATTTCTCGAAACATCCTCAAAATGTGGGAACACAAAAACTCCATGAAAATGTGAGAAGGCAATGGTAGCTATCTCTTTTCGAACCATAGGATCATTATTGCACACAAGGCATGGGAAAGAACAATTTGTCATCATCCTTGATGCAATAAGAGGAGGATTTGGCAAAACACAATATGAAGAATGTTCAAAACATCAACATGGGTGCCAACAAACCATAGGAAAGAACAAGTTTTCGAAATATTTGTTGCAACAACAAATGAGTAGAAACCAAAACACTCATGACAAGACATGCACAAAATGTCATTATGGTTGCCCACAAGTGATGGCCCATGACGTAGTTACCTGCGTCAAAAGAATATGGGTTAGGTTGAGACTCTAAGTGCAGAGTGTATAGTATAGGAAAGACGGTTTTCCCCACGAGGGGTGACTCGAGGGTTTAATATCGAACTCTCGGGGAATCAGTAGTGAAAGATTTATCTTCTTATCCTTCTCTTGAAAACCTACAAAACAAAGTAAATTGTTTGTGCCCTCAACTTCACCTAGTGGTTGTCAAGCACAAGGTGTGAGAATGATATGAAAAGATAATAAATGCAAAACAGTAAATAAATATGCAATGATGATAAATAAATATGCAAGGATGGTGTAAATAATGATGGATGATATTTTTGGGTTTTGTATTGTGAATGCAAGATGTAAAAGTGTTTTTGTATTTTCGGATTTTTAAATGGCAGAAAATGTAAAGTGGATAAAAGTTGTTGGAAAGGTGTTTCTTATGATTAAAAATGGACCGGGTTTCATGGTTTTACAAATGCACTCTCTCTTTAATAAAGTGGTAGATAATGGAACACTAGAATTGACATATGAGATTGCAACAAAAAGGTTTCATGACAAGTTACTAATTATATGGGCATCACGTCCTAACATAGAGATCTTTTGTTTATTAATCTCTCTTATACTCCACCAAGATGCGAACTAAATCATAACACCTTAGTAATTAAGATAAATCAGAGTATAGCTTTAAGTTCTATGACATGAAGTTAAAATAAGAACATGCTAGATCTAGTCATGGAGTAGTGGCAATGGTCACACCCACATCTCCGTTAGCATGGTATTTTTCTTTATCCCTAGTGAGGCAACAAAGTAAGGTAAACACCCAAGTGGATCGCGGAACTTCTCTCACTTTCACCGCACTAGCCACCCCCCGTTACTCCAGCACACGTTCCCCCTCACACGCTCTCATACACATGCTTGATCAAAACAAGTAAACAAGAACGGGGTACATAATATGCATCTACTTTCATAACTGAAAGAAAACTATTTCAATCTCAAACATATATTAACTCATAAAAAGATCCACCACAAAGGTATTACATAGATGACCGTAATCATGTTCAGCAGCTCATACGGTACTAATTAGTGAAGCTCAAGAGAGGACAGATACATAAGTTACTTCCCCAAACCCATAGTCTAGGGGTGGACTACTCCCTCTTCATCATGGAGACGGTGGAGAAGTCGTTGGAGAAGATGGAGACCACGCCAGCAGCGCCCCGCCGGAGTTTTCCCCCTCCAATCTGGAATTCCAGGTCTCTGTTTCGTGGTTTCTGTGTTTCGGCGGCGCTCCTTTCCGAAGGGCGTCGGGGACTATTTTTATAGTCATTTTTAGGTCAAGACGGAGGCTCGGGAAAAAAGATCAACGGCAACGGAGCCTCGAGGCCCAGGTTGATGGGTCCCACGCGGCCAAGGAATCTGGCCGCGTGGGCCCACTCAACTTGGCCCTCGGGTCCCCGTTTGTTCGCTTCCTTCGCTGCCACGCTTTGTTCCTTCCAAAAACTGATGCTCGTAAATTATTAGGTCATTTGGACGTCGTTTGGGTACCTGAAACATCAAAATATAGAAAATAGGGTTTTCTGCCTGTGCAGGGTTAATTCCAGAAAAATAGGGAAACAATGAAATATTCCCAAAATCAATATAAAACAATGATATAACCCTTATATGATGCAAATATGATTGAAATATAAGTAATATAATGCAAAGTTAATGTATGCATTTTACATGCATCAACAAGCCATTGGAAAGAACAATTGTTCATCATATTTGTGGCAACACATAAATCATCCATGTGAAAGATCAAGTAAACATGCTTGTCGTATAGGAGACCAAAAACAACATCATGATTACAAACAAACCATAAGTAAGAGAAATTGTTCAACTTGTTTGATGCAAAACATGGGCAAAGTATTAGAGTTGGATTCAATCCACAACTCACATGTATGCTCTCAAGAGCTCGTATTGTAAACTCATGCTCAATTGAGGTTGACATTATCATGCGTTTACCGACACACACAAGACACCATATGAAGAAATTACGTGCACGGTAAATGAACACATCATCCATCATGAAGTGTCTCTTCATTTGCACATCACCAACCACACAAAAATCAATTGGAAAATATGACATATGTAGATGTCACTATGCAAAATGAAGGATGGAACAAGTTCCATAAGAGAAAACGAAACATCTCCAAAATGTGAGAAAGCTATGGGGGCAATCTCATTATCAAGCATTGCAACATTAGTGCAAGCAACACATATGAAAGAGAAATTGTTCAACATGTTGCAAGCCACAATGGGAGAAAAATAGAAACATTCATAACAAGGCATGCTCATGGCGAAATCATCACAAAAAGGTAATTCCACATGATCAACATTGGTTTCAAACAAAGTATCACAAGGGAATAAGAACGAATCATATGTGACATCAATATAATCATCCATAGTATGCAAGCAATCAAATTTCATCATGTCCACTAGAGGGAACATGGTCACATCAACACCCATACCTTGGTAGTCCCGCTCATGTGAAGTAGGTGTTGAAGTAGTATGGGCTTCCATGTAGCCGACTTGTCCATCTTGAAGTAGACATGGGGTGGCATCATCATCATCCGCCATGTACATCTTCTCCATTTGAGGCACCATCATGTCAAGGAGTGGCGTCTCATCATCCATGGAACGTAGCACACAATGATAAAACACACTAGAGGTAGAGGTTAAGTTGTTAGAAATCGAAATGGCCTCACAAGACCTATCAACTACCTCTCTCAACTCAAGTGGTGTATCACTCATTCCCTCAAAGTGAAAGCACTCAAACTCACATATGGTGGAGGCACTCAACTCACTCTCACTCTCACTCAAGTGGGTTAAGTGGCTCTTATGCTCACATGGGATTGGTACCATCTCACAACTCAAGCTCATAGGGATATGCTCGGTTTCCTCATGCTCGACCATCTTATCATCTCCTTGGTCACTGTCTTGTTCACCAACTTGGATTTCCCACATCAAGTGACCTCTTCTATTGCATAGTGGGCACAAGAGATTGGGACATTCTCGTGGATCATGGTCTTGGCCTTGGCAATTGTCACATATAAGGTCTTCATTTTCCCATATGGGGGCCAAAGTGGTGATGGCACTTGGTGTAGAGGTCATATCATGAGAAGTGCTTGAGAGGGGCGCCGTCTTCGTTGTGTCCTCACAAGTGTTGCCATGCTTCTTGGGGCGTTGACGTGAGCGTGATCGTTGCTCGAAGAACTTGTCGATGTCGGCCATGAACTCATCAACAATGGAATCAACACTAGAAGGAGACACCATAGGGTGCGTGCTCGTCGCCATCTTGGATGGGGAGGTTGCACCTTGAACTTGGAGTGTAGGCGTAGGTGCTTGATGGCGTGGTGTCCGTCTTGACTTCTCCTCATGTCTTTGTTGGCGTTCTTCGTTGGAGGGATGCCGTCGAAAATCGTTTGGATGCTTCTCCTCATGTCGACGTCGGCGTGCTTGTTGCTTTGGTGACCTTGTCTTGGAGCTCCCACTCGAACTTGGTGATATGTTCCGAAGCTTGGCGAGTGTATCCATGTCGTCTTGAAGCTTGGACATGTTGTGGTCCACTGTGGCATCTTTCTTGTGGCGCCTTGATGAGCTAGATGGGCCTTGGCTTGGCTTGGCCTTGTCGATGCACTTCTTGGGGCGCCGCCTTGTTGTCGATGTAGAGTGTTGAAGCTTGGCGCTCTTAGCGATGTCCTTATCATGACGCCTTCTTGAAGTAGATGGAGAAAGGCGAAGCTTGGCACTCTTGTCGATGTCCTTCTCGTAGCGCCTTCTTGAGCTTGACCCATAGTAGGTTGTGCCATGACTCTTGGTGGTGCCGCTCTTGAACATGGTGGTGATGGGGGTCCTCGCCTCTTGCATGTTGTCGAAGTCTCCGCACATGCTACAAGAGTAGTAGTCGTAGACGTTCGCCACCATGTCATCGGAGTTGTAGTCGTAGTAGTGGCGCTCCACCATGTCGTTGTAGTCGAAGTCGGTACCATGTGATGAGGCATATGAAGACACTTGCACCGCATTGTCGTTGGAGCTTGTGTAGTTGGAGTCGTGGTAGATTCTTGTGTACTTGGAGTCGATACCATATGATGAAGGTTTGTCGACGTCGTGGTACCGCTCCATGTCGTGGACGCTCGTGGAGTCATAGTCGGAGTAGTCGTAGCGGAAGTCTTGGTGATGATCCATCATGTCATGGGGGTCATTGTCGGTGTAGTCGTAGTAGTCCCTCATGTCCTCAAAGTTTGAGGCATCATAGTCCATGTGACTCATCGTGTACTCGTTATCATCTTGGCCTCCATAGTTGCATTCGCTCTCCCTAGACATGTTAACTCACAAGACAAGTGTATATATGGAGTGGAAGGAAACTAGAGCACAACCTCTCACATTTGTAGATAGTATTGGACGTCGTGGACAACCAAAGGGAAACGATCACAAAGTAAAGTGCTTGTGCTCAAGTATCCAAAGCAAACTCCAAAACACACACGGCTTAAAAGTTGGATAGGAAGGTATGGTAGGTGGAAGCAAATTGAACCAATCGGAAACCAAGATATTGTAAAGGTAAGTAGAGAACCACGATGATCACAAAGCAAAAACAAGTCAATCTCCAAAGATAGGAATGTAGTTCAAGGAAACACGCGTGTGGAGAGATAAATGGGACTCATGCAACCAAGAAGTAAGCTAAAGAACCATATGATCCTAGCGAAGACTATAAGCTCGTGTTGCACAAGTACAAGGAGAGCCACTACCTCGATTGCAATTTATTTGGTGGGCTACAAGATTTGCACAAAATGTACCACCTACTAGATGTTCATCGAGCTTGCGCTTCCTACAAGAGATGTGACAAGTGGTGTTTCTTCTTTTCTTTTCTTTCTTTTGATTTGGCACTTTTTGCTTCTTGTCTCTTTTCTCTTTTGCTTCTTTTCTCTTTTGCTTCTTGCTCTTTTGCACACCCACTTCTTTTTTATGCCACTAACAAGATATATCAACTAGCGCATACAACTTTTGCTCGGAAACTACACGGTGCAAATGTGCAAAGCCCAAGCAATCATAAAGAGCTAGCCTCAATAGGACATGGTAATCGCAAAGACATAGTGTGGCTTTCAAAGGAATGGCAAGGGGTAAAGGTTGGCGATGTTATACCTTTCATCAATGTTCTTCACCCTTTGTTGTAGAAGCTTCGTGCTTGCCCATGGATTTTGGTGGTGGTGGATGATGGAGCGACCGCAATGGTGATGTAGGCCTTGATCGTAGCTTCGAAATGAGCCAAACAACACCAAAAACGGAGTCCAAATGCAAAAGATATGGCCAAAACCGTATTCCAGGAATTCCAGTTTTAGTAAGGGCGGTAGTACCGCACGTGGTCCGGTAGTACCGGGTCGGGTCGCTGTTCGTGCCCGAGACGCGAAAATGCGCGATTTTGGCGGAAAAACGGCTCGAAAATGGCCAAATCGGAGGGGAAATCGATGGAATTAGGCTATGAGAACGCAAAGGAAGGTAGATCAACTAGTTAAGCAATAGATCTATGGATCAAAACCTGCAAATACACACTCAAATCTCAGATCGATCCAAAAGCAAATTGGGGCTATTTTTGGTGGAAATTTTCGAATTTCTCAAAATCAAAGAAAAATTTCGTGGATTTGGGGGTGGAAACACAAGTCAGATCCGTGGCAACCATGCTCTGATACCATATGGTGAGGTTAGGACTTCTAGGGTGGCCCGATCTTCACGGATTGATGGCGGGAGTGGACGAACGCACGCAAGAACACGAGGAACACGAAGAACACAAGAACACACACGATACAAGGACCGTTTCCCATACCGGTCGGTCCAACCGGCACAATAGAATCCACACGAGGGTGGGAGATCGGCAAGTAGATACAAGAAGGGATCTTGGATGGTTGTTTCTCCAACGGTCAACCAAACCGCTCCAATAAAGTCACCCGAGGATGAAAGATTGGCAAGTAGTCAAACTACAAGTAGAGGTCTTGAATCCACAGAGGGATCTTCTCCACTAGGGGAGGAACCACCCCCACAAGGGGAGGAAGGAGACCACTTTGAGAAGAAGGAGCACATCTCTACTCTAATCTCAAAACATAGTCTAACCTAGATCTGAGCAAAGGGGGTCCTATTTATAGTGTTGACTAAAGGGGTAGGTGGGTGGATAAGATTACAAGACACAGGGGCCTTTTCAGCACACATGCTCGCCCACGCCGGTAGTACCGGCTCGGCGCGGTAGTACCGGCAAGGGAGTAGTACCGGGCTCCGGGGCGGTACTACCGGGAAAGATCAGCCGCGAGTCCAGTAGCTCCTAGGAGATGCGGTAGTGGACACGGTAGTGGGCGCGGTAGTACCGCGCCGGCATGTGGCGGTAGTACCGGGGCGGCAAGACGCGGTAGTACCGGTGCGGGCAGTCGCTCCTTCAGGTGACACGTCAGACGGCGGGTCCGGGCGGTAGTACCGCCTGATGCAGTTTCTTCTTCCTTCTCCTCTTCCAAGCCACCGTCTTGTCGGACTCCATTCCTCTTGCGTCTTGGCCATCTTCCCGTGGACTCGTAACCGTGGTGACACACCTAGAAGTGTAAAGGGAACGATGGTCAAGTAGTATACCATTCAAAAGGGTCGGAAGTGAGTTCTCGAAGAGGAATGAGTTCACCTTTGATGTCCATGGTGACTTGTGAAGTGTTGGCGTGCTTGGCATGGTGATGGTCTAGGTTGGGCTACATCATTTATCCTTTGCTCAAGCATAGAGATATCATGAACAAAACCTCTCTTCCAACCATAAAAGGATGGCCTTTCATTTCTAAAAACTAGTCCATTTCTCTGTTTCCAAATGTTCCAGCATGCTAGGATGACGACTTCCCTGAAAAAAGGTTTAGCAAAGGATGCTCTAGCCTGTTTGCAGCAATTTGCAAATCCTGACTCCGCGACCAATCAATTTGCAAATAATTACAAATTCTTTGACTAAAGTTGCATTTGAAGAACAGATGCATCCTATCTTCATGTTGTCTGGTAGGACATAGCACACAATGAAATTCATCTGTTACTTGTCAATGTCGTCTTTGCAACATATCACGAGTGTTCAGGCTATCATTCAATAGCAACCAGGCAAAGAATTTTGTTTTCAACACATAGCTGGATTTCCATATCCACTTAGACAGGCCTAAAACCTAAATATCAGCATGCAAAAACTTGAAAAAAGCGCTTGAACTGTAAACTGTCCCCCACACATATGTCCGGCAGTCCTGATCCAAAGACAAAGGCTGAGAGTTCATCGCCATTGAAACTTGCTGCAGCTCCTCAAAAGCTTGAGCTGACATAGGCAGATGAACTAATTCAGTAATATCTTCTTGATAATAAACTTCAGCCGCAGACATTAAAGTTTGGCTCAGTTTATCAACTCAAACAAATACATCATCGAGTCAAATAACACGCAGATCACTTAAACAATGAAAGACGGGTGTTTTCGCGACGTCCTCGGCAGCCACTTTCTATGATTGTAAGGTCCTTGCTTCGGGTTCGAGAATTAACTTTTGAGCACTGTAATAGGGAAGCCAGTGAGATACCGCATGAGCTAGCTAGGTTAAGTGTCACCGACCATGGGATGATGACCCCCCCCCCCACACACACACACACACACACACAGTTTTTTTTACTTCGTAACCGCATAAACGACTACATCAAAGAATGTACGGTCGGCACACCCTTTATAAAGGGCTAATTGATAAATGCCACTACAATGTTTGGCTATTTGACAAACACCACAGTAACTTACGTATATTGAAAAACGCCACTACAATTATTTGTACAATCCATATAAAAGGTTAATTGATAAATGCCACTACAATATTTGGCTATTTGACAAACACCACAGTAACTTACGTATATTAAAAAACGCCACTACAATTATTTGTACAATCCATATATGCCATTATGGCCACTTAAACACACATGCGTGGTGTTCCCGTGCCGTGTGTTGGACTTGGACTAGCTTTTTTTGAGGTCAAAGTGGTCGTATCCACCGCCCGAATAGATAGAAAGAGTTGACCCAGTTTATAAGGGAAACCGGATCCAAAAACCATACAATCTGTACAAAAGAATAGCACAAACGAAGCGACCCGCCGCCCACACGACCCAAGTCGATAAACGCCACAACACACCACCTACTCCGGGGCCGCCGCCCCGACGTAACAACCAGATCGACCTTCGCATTGTCCGAAAGCGATCCAGTCATGGTCGACGAACCCTCTGCCCACGCAGTTTTCATCCAGGTTGCCACCAAAACCACCTGTTCCGGGGCCGCCGCCCCGGTGTAGCAACCAGATCGACCTTCGCATTACCCAAAGACGATCCAGTCGGGTCGACGAACCCTCTGCCCACGCAGTCTTCATCCAGGTCGCCACCCAGGCCCACGCTAAACAACGGCTCTGCCTCGTAAAACCGTCGTAGCGTGGGAAACCGAGGCCGCCGCCTCGGCGTCCACCACCGTCCGGAGCCGCTGCCCCGGCGTCCACCAACCTCGACCACACACCCATTTTGCACATCCGCCGCGAACCCGTCGCACCGCGCTGGCCAAGAGCTCCAAAGCGGCGCCTCCAACAAGGTAGTGACGAGATCGTCACCGCCGCCCGCTCCGAAGAGCATAGATTTTCACCCGGAGCTCTTGGAACCACACGCGTTAGTCGAGGTCGAAAAGCTCCACAACGACGCGATCAAGAAGGAGAACGACACCCGAGGGTGCCGCCGTCGTCGGCACCGACCGAAGTCCGTGCGAGCTTTCGCCCAGAGTTCAACCCGACCGCAAAGCTTCGGAAGCCACAGGATGGCATCCTGGCCATGTCGTAAACCACCTCGCACTCCTCCGCATACTGCCGCCGCCGTGGCACCTCACGCCACGGCAGAAGCACTGCCGGCCACGCCGATACCGCAGCCGCTGCTCCGGGGCCGCCGCCCCGGCTTGCTCTTCCCCGTGAGAACTCGCCGCTCCGGATCCTCTGCCTCCGCCTCAGCCCCGGCCTCCAAGCCCGCTGGAGACCCCGTGGCTGCGCCCTCCACTTGGACTAGCGTTCTGATTGCGGCCAACATTTTTCACTTTTTTACAAATTTTTGTAAGCTTCAAACAGCCGTCCACATGTTCTACAGTAATGATCTTAAACAACTAAGAAGGACAGTTTTGAGGAACCTTGATTTCAACACAAGGAGCTATCCGATCACAATGACAATGCTATGTCCTTGATTTCAGAAGTCTAAATTCCTTCAAGAGGCCGGCGCCCGTATTCAAAGGATTATTTATTCTGGCTAGCTACACGTTGTTAGGCTCGGAATCCATTGCCTCCTAGAATATCGGAGGTGTTTAGCTCGTTGGTCTGTTTAGGAAAATTATAAAGAGAGGCGAGGAGTAGGTAATTGTAGAGCTCACCATATACATAGTGAGGGTATGTTCTAGCCAAAATAAACAGTTGTTGCTAGATAGTTGCAAGGATCTCCAAGGAAGTTTTCTATTAGGAACTACAAGTTTTCTAAATAAATATGATGATATTGGTGGATGTAATTTTGTTAGAGCAGCCTAATACATGTCCCTTGACTTTGTTACTCCCCCGTTCACTAGTAAGCATTCGAGGAGCTACACGTAGTTCAGCGCCCTCCCACCCTTACTGTTCATTCTTGTGAAACCATATTGTGTAGGAATTATTATGCTTGCGATTCAGATTTTCCTGTCAGTTTAGTGAGAGTGTTGACGTGGTAGCCCCTGTGAGGAAAGCGAATTAACACGTTTACTGCACATTTGATAGAGCACGTTTATGGTCCGGATCGAGATATATACTGTTCCCATGCTAATTAATATGACACCAATTCAATTCCATTGCATACTTTTGAACGAAATATATCTTATTCTCAACGCTTACACTTATGGACCCATATTATTCCTTGGCACATTGTCCTTTAACTATGCCTATCAGGATGAGGCATACATAGACATGCATGTTTGCATGTTGTAAACACCACACACACTTGGGGTACAATTACAAACGACACATAACTTTGAAGGGAAACATAAGTAGTACTGCAGGACACTTACCACGTACAATTTGCAAGCGATCAAGCAGCAATGTATCAGTAATGACCACACAGCACGTCCATTCGTTCGATCGCATCAGAAGGCCACTTCTGCGTTGGCATACTCCTCCCTCTTCTGGGTCAGCTCCACCACCATCTCGCCGAACCTGCACGGCGGGCTGACCACCGGTACCGCGCCGCGCGCGTACTGTCCACCGCGCCCGTTCTGGAGCCCGTCGGCATGCACGTCGTTGGCCTTGCGCGCGATGATGACGGAGTTCACCACGTCGTCGTCGGGGTGGCACACGGCCAGAACCTCGAACCCGCCTCGACCGATGTCCTCGGGGTCGACGATCGGGTACAGGAACCCGCGCGCCCCGTGCGCGCTGCGAACCACGAGGGCCGCCCCGTCGGCCATGTGCGCGCCGAGGTGGGCGATCACCTTCGCCTTCTCCTCGGCGGCCATGCCCACTAGCGCGGCCAGGAAGACGACGTCGTACGCGGCGAGCTCGCCGGCGAGGTCGGCGACGTCGGCTGTGTGGAACGACATGCGGGCGCCAAGGTCCTTGTCCGCGCGGAACAGCTTGCTGGCGCGGTCGTTGGCCGCGCCGCATAGGTCGTAGTTGTCGAACATCGTCTCGGGCAGGTGGCGCGCGGCGAGGACGAAGGAGCTGAACGGCAGCGGGCCGGATCCGATGAAGGCGACGCGGGCCGGCGCGATGCCGCCGGGCACGTAGCGCGCCAGGAGCTCGTACTCGAGCTTGCTGAGGTTGATGTAGTTGCTGTAGTAGGGGAACATGCCGAGGTGGTTGAGCGGGTTGTCGAAGGCGGCGAGCATGTCGGAGTAGTGTGCCTCCAGCTTTCCCTCGGCTTCGGAGCAGAGGCGGATGAGTCCCTCCCGCATCTTCTGCGCCTCCGGGCCGAGCTTGGTCACGTCGACGGGGCTCGGCGGAACGCAGGCGGTGACCAGGTCGGTGAAGAGCGCGTTCACGTCCGGGCTAGGGCTGAGCGACGGCAGCTTGGAGATGGCGGCGTGGAGCCTGGTGATCTTCTGGACCAGGGCATCGACCTCCTTGTTTTGGGACTCCATTTTACTTTTCTTGATTGTTACTGATCGATGCGCGAACAACAGAGGAGCAGGAAGATGGTAGTGGGTGTAAGTGGTCGAGCTGCTTGATGAGCTACGGAACCGGCACTACGATGCTTATATGTAGCAGTCTAGAGGACTGAAGAAGCTGGAAAAGGAGTGCACATGCATGCAAGCTTCACGCGTCCATGCCCAATCAGGCTGGTTTCATGCCTCTGCTCTGACGTGTTCACATCCGGCGTTGAAGTGGACAGCCTATATTTTCTATTTCTTCCTCAAGATCTCTTTGATTAAGTATTAAAGTGCACTCAAGCAAAATTTCAATTAGAAACTACTCCTTCCGTCCCATAATATAAAATGTTATTACAATCAATATACTCCTATGTTGGTGATGTCAAAAAAAAAATACTCCTATATTGGTTCTAATAACATCTAATATTATAGGCCGGAGGAAATAATTAAATAGCTTATATTGGTTGTAATAACATCTTATATTATCGAACGGAGAGAGTAATTAAATAGCTTCGGATAATGTTTGCAAACCTATGGGCGTCTCCGGTGTGGAAATAAGGTCGACCATAAGCCTCCTAAGGTCGACCGTAGCGAGATTTTAACATTGTCGCACTCGGTCTCAAGCGGAAAACCTTGAGGTCGGCCATATCGGTATGACTTAGCGATTTTTGTTTTGTTTTTGTTACTCTTCCCATGAGATCAAGGACGGACCACTATACAATCTTAAACTAGTACAAAAATTAATGCGAGTTACTCTACTAACCTTCCTTTTCGACGAACGTTAGTAGGACACAATATAAATCAGTGGCTTAAACTAGTAGAAAAATTAATGCGAGTTACTCTACTAGATGAACCTGATAAGTTTAAATGGCGGCTAACTTCCAATGGTGTGTTTACAGTTAAGTCATTTTACGAGGACTTATTAAATGGACATACTAGATATTTGCGTAAATATCTATGGAAGTTGAAGATACCATTGAAAATTAAGATTTTTCTATGGTTTCTTAATAGAAAAGAAATTTTAACAAAAGATAATTTGGCTAAAAGACAATGGACAGGATGCAAGAAATGTGTATTTTGTGATGAGAATGAAACTGCGGAACATCTTTTCATCCAATGCAATTTCGCTAGAGATATTTGGAGATTAGTACATTTTACGGTTAATGTATACCCTCCGACTGATATATCGAACTTGTTTGGTAACTGGCTGAATGGGATTGATAAAGTTACAAAAGCACGCATTCGTATTGGTGTAGCGGCCATATTGTGGGCTATTTGGAACTGTAGGAACGATATCATTTTTAACAAGTCATCATCTATTCACTATTTGCAGGTCATCCACAAGGCGCTGCATTGGATCCATTCGTGGTCTTTCCTGCTTCTTGCGGATCAACGTGGTCTTATGGACGCTGGATGTACCCGTATGATTACGGTGGTACGGGCTATCTTCCATCGACATGGATGGTTACACACTAGAAGGATTGAGGAATACTGAACTTCTTTTCGAGTGGCTGCTTTTTGTAGCCACCTTAAGTGACCCATGAATTGTAAACTTTGAATATTGTTGGCTTTAATAATTGCGGAGGGCTGTGTGCATCTCTTTGATGCAGAGGCCGGGGATCCGCACCCCCTTATCTAAAAAAAAACACAGATCATCGCCGGTGAAGTCAAGCAGGTGCTGGATCCTTCCCTTACCTCAGAGACAGAGGGCAACCATGCATCGACATGGGAGCCAAGCGGCATGGGGGGTGGGTGGGGGGGGGGGGGGGGTGGTGGTGTGTGCAGCAAGATCTATTTCCACGGATAAAGATTCAGTTTAGTACATTATTTTGCCCCAACGCAACTGTACAGTTCTCTGCAATTGTGATATTGTTTCTCCACTCGAGATAAGTTTTCTCCGGACATAGGTCGCGAATTTCGCAAGAGGGGCACAAATAAGAATAATACGATGAGCAGCATCACACGAACCGTGCTGATACAAACAATTTTTCATTCGGGCAGTGTGTGTCCTACGCACTCATCCATTGCATGCCTCTCTTCAGTTTGGGCACTGGGAATAAAACCACCGCCATAAATTTACTTCCATTGTGAATACCGGATACTCCCTCCGTTTAGGTGTGTAAGGCCCCTCATGGAGTGCAGCGCGACCAATGTAAAATTTTACTGGTTGCCACGATCTGGTCATCTCGTACAGAATCAGCCAATCAGAGAGCAGATAAATGTAATCAGTTATTAGTGACATAATGACAGGGAACTGAAAAGTCCTCGCGGTCCACGTCAAACAAACCCGTTCTGCATGCGCGGGTGGGAGAGAACCAGTTCCGCTGAAATTTCGCTGCATGCAACCTGTCGGACATTGGAACGAGGCTGCATGAAGGCTGCATGCAGAATATGTTCACACCATCAAAAACAGAAACCGTTTTCCACCAGGAAAGGGAGTAATTGAAGGAGTAAAACGAGGGGGCGAGAGAGGGCCTGCCGCACCTATTTACTAGCCAATAAATTCTATCAGGCCTTATTTCACCAACGTTTCTGAACAAATATTTTTTGGTGACAGGCCTTACAAACCTAAACGGAGGGAGTACGTCGATCGCCTCCTAGGATGGGCCAAAATATTATTGCCTTGGTAATGGTATGCACTAGTCTACACCTGTACATAGTCATTAATTGTGGGGGAAATTACTTTTGGCCTCCCCACCAACAGAATACGGGTGAGCGAATTCAGCCAGGGCACAATATCCACCAATGTTGGTGTCGCGGGCGAGGTTTTTGTTGCAGGTGCTTCTCCTCTCCGGCGGCGGCGCTCGTGGAGCTCCGGGCCGGCGCGCCTGCTCCCCTGGCACCCGCGGATCGGTGGATCCGCGCCGTGCCTCGATCCACTGCCAGATCCAGCGACGGTCTCCGTCCTGGCGGTGGATTCGCTCGAAACCTGGAGCTCGCCGGGATCCACGGCTTCGTCCAGCGGCGGCTCCGAAGATGACTCCGGCAAGGAGGTGTAGATGGGACAGGGGGGCGCTCGCCCGGCCGTTCATCGATTCAAGCTCCGCCGCGGCGCGGCGGGCGGGCACGGCGGCGTCTCTCATAGGGCAAAAGCATCCCTGACTGCGGCAAGAAGGAAGGTGGTCGTCTTCGTCTCCGACGCCGGCGAGGCCGGTGCTCCCGTTGCTTCTGGTTTCGTTTCCTCCCTCGTATTGTACGTTTTCTGTTCTTCCGTGTACTTTGTGTATGTGGTTGTTTTGGTGAATATATGAGGAAGTTGGATGTGTCAAAAAAAAAAAAAGGCTTTCCTTAGCCCCCACAAATTTGTGAAATAATCACCTGCGGAAATCCAGTCAAATTACAATGGCATCCAGCCTTGCCCGGAAGGACCGGCTCCTATAAGTTCAGCAGCACATTTTATTTTCCTTTTGCGCATCTATAGGCTGTCCAGAGACGATCTTATTTCCCGTACATGGTTTCATGAAATGCTCTCAGTACTTGATCTGTATGAAACAAAGAGAGTTTCACCTTCTTGACCAAAGCATAAATAGTAAAAAATAAATATACATGTTAGCATGGATGGATACACGCCTAACTACAAGCAACCAACTACAAAAGTTGCTCGAATTCATTTATTTCAATATGCTTTGGTGTTGATATTGAAACTGATTACATGGTGAGTGGTGTGTCGCTCTAATGTCCCCCATCCATAAATAAAAAACTCCAAGAAAATGAAAACCTTCCTGCTGGGCGGATTAACTATTAACAACATATTCTTCCTTCCATAAATTATTTTTCATGGCTCCCCATTGCCCCCTCGCCCTGCCAGTTTCCCAATTGCCACCACCACAGCACCATCGATGACATGGTGACGGGAATATGGGACAGATAAGCATATCGGTAGTCGCTGCTACATTGGTTAGGACTTAGACAATTGTTGATGCTTTGCTCTACATGGAAATTATGTCCTATCTGAGTTGGTGGTGGTAGTTCATCCCCAACTCCCCATTCAACATCAGTAAGAAAAAACTCTAACAGCAAACAGGCTAACTTCGCCACGATAAGCAAGGAAAATGGATTTTAGCTTCATAAGAAAAGCAACAACAAGAAGAAAGTTACCACAAAAGCGATCTTGGTATTGATGAGAACCCATCGGAGCTTAGACCTTCAACAGCTGCTCCACCACCACTAGCTGACAATGTTTTATTTTCACCATCGGAAGCTGGCTCTGAATCAGCCTTGATAGTACCACTGATGCAGTACTTCTGCAGCCACCTGTCAGACTCCCAAAGAACGTGCATAATGCTCTCTCTGGCAGAGTAACCATGGCTTTCGAAAGGAAGTACGACCAAACGAGACTGTACACCGTGACCCTTCAAGGCATTGAAGAATCGTTCCGACTGTAATTGAAATATAAAGGGGGGAAAGGTTAGGTTATACAAAGCTAGCATCAACATCTAATCAACCAATGAGCCAGTGACCAGGAAATAAACAATTCCTTTAATTCTTAACGATGTAGAGACTTCTTTTTCTCAAAAGACAATGCATGACAGCAAGAGATAGTAATCTGAACTAGCCGTATAGCATATCAAACAGCGCAAACATAAGTATTACTTTTCTATGTGAGATGGGGAAGGTAGGTACAAAATTACATTAACGCGAGACCTGGAATGACAAATCAATTTCTTAAGGTCTTGGTACTACGTTATTCTACTATGAATTGTACAACTTCCACATGGAAGCATGTATAGTTGCAAGATAAATTATACAGGCCTAAATCAAATGTGATTAGAAAATATTAAAACATCAAAGATGGGTATAGTAGTTCAAAGGTGGCCAGTGCTGACTCTTCTGCAAAGCAACTGATATCTCACACTCACAGATTAAAAGTTCAACTTGGTGCATAGGACTTTACCTGCATTGTCAATGTTCCAGAATTGTTGTCTTGCTCTCCATGAATAAGTAATATTGGTCTCTTAATTTTGTTGGCCACCATGAAAGGGCTCATCTCCACGTAGGTGTTAGTTGCTTCCCAGAGTGTTCTATCCTCACTCTGCAGAAAAATGCAGGCTGTTAAGACAGAAAATCTGACAATGCACCAGACAGGTGGTAAACCATTCAGCATTTGCTAGTACCTGAAACCCAAATGGAGTTAAGGTCCTGTTGTAAGCTCCAGAACGAGCAATTCCGCAGCAGAAAAGATGAGGAGCATGAGCTAAGAGATTGGCTGTCATGAATGCACCATAGGAATGACCGCCAACGGCAATTTTATCAGGATGAACCACCTAAAAATAGTGATAGAAGAGATTATGCCCAACCCTTCAAAGGCATTGCCCACAAAGGCTCATAAAAAGAATTACTAAAGGCTCACCCCTCTCCTGACAACTTCCTCGACGGCATCCTCTGCACTAGCTACTAGTTGTTCCACATAACTACAAAACAATTTGCGTTAACAAGAGAATAAGTTCCATGTACAGGTGCAGTGAACATAACAGAATTTGGTCATATAGAAAAAAATCGAATAGGGAAGTAGCAAAAATACCTATCGTTGGCTTCTACATCACCTTCACCAACAATTGGGATTGTCGGACCTGAAAGAATAGCAAACCTGCAGACCGAAGTGATGAGTGAGAATGTGCACCAGAAAGAAAGATAACTGAAAGGCATGCATCCAAATTTTAACTACAGCTAAATTTGAAGGTTAAGGGAGCAGATGAGATTTTATCATGAGAAACTGCAATAAGAATAAACGGCATGTGTAATGAAAAACAAGAAGAGAAATAATACCCTCTAGCCAACCAAAGCAGAGGCGATGTAGCACCAATCCCTGAAAACTCATTTGGAGAACCACGTACTTGTCCAGCAGCATCTTTGCTTTTGAACTCACCAGGGTATGACCAAACCAAACACGGCAAAGGTCCATCTTTTGATTGATCATAACCTGGAGGTAGATATAGGTTCGCTGTAAGTTGGACCCCATCCTTCCGCTGGTACCGTATCATCTCCTTATACAATGAAGCAAGCTGGGGGTATGGGTGGGGAAAATTTGTGATCTGAACTTGCTTCTTTTCCGGCCAAATTTGCAGGTAATATTGTGTGTTTTCTGTTTTTGATTCTTTTGATGTAAGTATCTTTAACTGATCAAGGGGAAGGTCCCCATCAGTTTTGTCCGACATCAGTGCAACAACAGTTTCAAAGTATTTTTCCTTGTCACTTTCCCATATTCGCTCTTTATTTCCAGTATTTCTGCAACAACAAACGCATCAGTTAGCATCTGGAATACGGAATATTTTACATGGTACAATTATATTATGACAGAAAATAAATGAAATGATTAATTTATATGGACATACATGTCAAACAAGTCAAGGAATGGGACATTTCCTTCTGGTGTGGCACCCATTCCATTCAGCAAGAGGTAAGTACTTTCATCTTGTTTATTAACTTTTGCAATAACATATGTTCCCATGGCAGTTCTTCGCAGCATTGGTGAGCCCGGATCAGAGTAAACATCTTCCGAAGATCTGTCAAATAAAATGCGTGGACTGACATCTTTTTTATCAGGAGCGACCACCCATGTTCTTGTTTTCCGAGTTTTATACCATGATTCATATACCAAAGCAAGAGATTCATCACACCAAGAGGTTCCTCTGCACCAACAGAGCAAAAACAGGACAAGAAAACAGGACAAGTTTTAATTACTTGCTACACAAGTCGCAACAGGATAGGAAATTGTACAAAAGGACAAGTGATTTGGATAAGGCCTTCATATGTATTTGATGGATAATTTTATATGAATACTCTCTATTTATGTCAAGTTTCCTGCTAGCAGTATTATACCTATATCCAAGAAAAAAGCTTAACCATGAAATCAAGGTGCGGTAAAGCAAAGATTTCTGATCCTACTGGAGTAGGCTAAAGGAAGTTTGAAGGACATACCCATATCGAAGGTCAAGTTTATGTAGAATTTCTGGTTGTTCACCATTAATGGGCTCAGCATTTTCCATGTAAACTATGTCACGTGGTGAAACTTCTACCTTTGCATCTCCGCCATCCTGTGTCTCCACCCTATGAAAAAAAGGATAAACTAAATCCAGCAAGAACAAGAAATAACACATAAACCAACATATCATACATATATTGACAAAGATACTCTCAGCACATAAAATATATTGTCAACTCAAAATACTGTAGCATAGGAAAATAATAGACCATCCAAAAGGTATATCTGGCACCACAGAAGATCTAATAATTAGAATGCTTTCATGCACCAGTTATCTAGATGCTATTTTTAAGGCTTTAAACCAAAAATTAATGCCTCTGATGCTGTTTTGCGTACCAATACAAAGTTGAAGGTTTGTCCGGCCTCCAATAGATTGAACGTTTTCCCTTGCGCACACTGCTCGTCGCAATTGGTATGTCCTCGGCAAGGGGCAAATCACAAAGCTCCCTAATAAACTTACCATCTGCAGACCATAATTCAACTTTCTTTGGAAATCTTCCGCAGGGTACGATATATGAATATGGACGGTGGATAGAAGAAAGCATCAAATATTTGTCATCTGGTGATGGATCAATGGATGTATATACAGCAGGAGGTCCCATTGGCTTCACAGTTCCATCCAAAGAGGCCAACATGAGCTGTGAGGTTGCATAGTAATCAAATAGATCAGCATCGTATGCATCTTTCAGAAGATCCTGGAAAGTTCTCACTTGAACCACGTTCTTTGTCTCATTAGACTGAATTTTTGGACTAGATGGAACTAATGGCTTCTGTGGGGGAGCTCCACGTGATACAGGGATGGTGCAGACTAACAAAGTAGAGTTGTCTACCCATACAAAGCTGCAAAATAGTAGAAGCAATTATTTGGAAGTAGGAATAGTTAAAATAGTGGCGTAGAAATATTAGAAAAATCACCTGTCAAAAATAGCATTCAAGTAAATATCAGGAGATTTAAAAAGTGGTTTTGCTTCTCCAGATTCCACATCCGCAACCCATACTCTTAGCTTGCCGATTTTGTTGTCCTCCTGTTTGGAAAACAATTTGTTATAGTGAATCATGGAAACACAACAACTATCTTTGTTTCAGAGCCAATTCAACCAATTACCTCCTCAACTCGAACACTGAATGACAGATTACGACCGTCATGTGACCTAGTTCATACGGTCACAAGTCAAGATTGATCCAATCATTACAAACAAGTGCCAAAAGAAATGATAGAAGTTGATCCAAATATCTGGAAATTTACCAGGTAACAAAATTAATCTTCGCTCCTTCAGGGTATCCATGGACCTCTTTCTCTGGGCCCAAAGTTCCGTCATCCAATAGCTTACGGATACCTATTCCGGTATAGGAAGACCTACAAATTAGGTTAATCAGATTTCCAATGATGGCATGTTGTAATGAGTAACAATGAACTTGGAAAAAAATGAAACAAAATAATATGAAGACATAAAGTTTGGGCAAAGCATGAACCTTACTTACATTCGACTTCTAGTATTAGAATGGCCATCAATCCTGACACCAGCAAGTTTATCCTCAGGCTTTGCGAGATCAGATAGTGGTGGCAGCGCTCGGCGTTTGAGAAACAAAATCTTGTCTTTACTTGGTGAGAATGACAAAACAGGAAGTGGAGGTGCATCAACAATGTCTTGTATTTCTTTTGGGGGAAGGCGGTAGCCCATCGCCTCCGATGAAAGATCTGCGTGATATGTAAACATATATACTGTTCACTGGGCACCAGTGTCATAATCTTGTTGAAACAGTTATAGGATTATATTCATTCCTCATGTAAGCAAAACAAGAGAAGTGGAGACATATAAGTACAAAAGAAAAGTTTAAGGCGCACAAAAGTCCAAATAGTTCACACGAAACAACTGTGCCTTTCCTAGATAAATCATGTGCGGCAACTGAAGCTACACAAACACAATTTGCCCAATAAAGAACCCCATTGAACGTCAATTGAACAATCTCTAAATTAGCAGAAGTAAATAACTGAACGACAACAGCGTCTTATTAAGCTGCATGCTCACTATAAAAAAATCTTATTAAGCTACACACAGCACAAATAAGTAACATGATTTTCCCAGCAAAAATCAGACTAATTCATCAAGCTTTGAACAGTGGTATTGGGCTTTCGACGAGCAAACCAAATCATAATTACTGAAGTGGACTTAAGAGTGCGGGTGATGCGATCTTCACCAGAACAAACCAGATTAATCTGAATTGTACACAAGAATCCTATAAAGAGTGATCCAGATCATAACTGATGATAACTGTAGTAACTTTTCCTGGAGCCGATCCAAGACCAGAGCTCCAATCTATCTCTCCCCACGTCAAACCAGTCCAATCCACTAAACCCACACCATCCCTTAACCCCGAGGAAATGAAGTGGCAACAAATCAACAATAGGAAACAGCACCGACCGTCGTCTTCTTGGGCCAATCCGGATGCAGCCGCCGCCGGGTCATTGGACTCCCCGGAGGCAGCGGCGGCGGCGATGTGGGACATCCTGGACGCGGCGGAGCTCATGGCGCTGCGGGGAGGCAGGCGGAGAGGCCGCGGAAGACGAGACGGGCGAAGAGTAGCGCCTCTGCGCGCGACCGGGAGCAGGGCGACGCGGAGGCAGGCCCTGTGGAGGATGGAAAGGGGAGACATGGCCTCCCTCCCGTCTTGTATACGAGAGTAGTAGATAGCATAGAATAATAGGATGGTTGGATACCTTGATGGACAACAGATATTTTCTGCCTTTTCGAAATTACTTTTCTCAAATATATATAAAAACTGTGTTCTTATTTTTGCAATTGAATTTTTCGTGCTTTGATAGTTTGAGAAACTGGTACTGCTAATTGGGTTTGTCTTGGCGATGTGAATCAATCTGGGTTTCTTTGAGCCTCAGATGGAAAATCCAGTTTCTGATTGGAATCTGATCCGAACGTAGGCTATTGAGTCATGCTATCGACACAGGAAAACGATGCTCCATCGAATTTGTAAGCTAGTGAAAGACCTTTCTGAAGGTCTATGTGGCGATGTCGCATTGCAGCATGAGCTGAGCAGCGACAGCGACAGAGAGTAGATGATTTGGCCATTGACGCTTAGTTTTGCAAAGGTGCTGCTCTGTTCAGCCACTGCGTGTACATAAATGCAGTTCTTATGATGTAATGTAATTGTAAACTGCAGATAAACTTCACAGTGGAGTCAAACGACAGTAGGAGCTCACATTTCATTCAGTAATTGGAATGCTTTCTGAAACTCTAAACAACCTGTCAAATTCGAAACAATCTCACGAAGGTATAAACAGCAAACAAATTCTACGGACCTGCTTCCAGGTAAGTCTCTGAAGATACAAGGTACTCTCATATGTGTTCTCTACTGATGTTCAGTGTCACTGCCGTCAGCAGGACAGCACCATAATGTTTGCATGCGTTTCTATATACAGTGACCAAACAAGATTACACATAAGAATCGTATCGAATCGATCGTATCATCGTCTAACCAAGCAAAACGGAGCACGACATGTTATAGTTCAGTACTGTAACTAGATACATACTAAGTATTCCTTGCTGCGGTTTCCACTGTAAGTTCTGGCTGATATTCGAAGCTTGTGGTTTCAGAACAGGCTGAAACCTGGCGATTCCTCCTGCTGCTGCTCCTCTTCTGCCATTTCACCGTACGCTGGCTCCTCTCTTTCCTCTTCTGCCGTTTCACCGTACGCTGGCTCCTCTTGTTCGGCATTTCTATAGCTATCTGCGTACTCTGAATCCTCCTCTAAGTCATAAGCTGATGACTGATACTGCTCTGGCCGGACAAACTGGAGCATGTAGTTCAACCCGTTGATGACGTCGTAGAACATCAGTCCGATTCTTCCCCCGACCCAGCTGCCTAGCTGGCTTCCTGCAAGGTAACCAAACTTTCCCAACCTCTCCTCACCATGGAAACCACCCACATAGGTTCCAAATAAGGTGCCGGTGCCCCGGAGAAAACCTTCGGTCATGCTTCCACCAAAGTACATTGCTTCAAAGAAGTCCCAGCCAGAGGAGATTATTGGCCCCAATATCCTCTTGGTTTGACGAGCGGCCACTTTTGTCGCCTTTGCACCAACCTTCTGGGCCTGCTTGGCTGCCTCGGCGGGGCTCAGGCCTTCCGTCACAGCGTCGGTTAATGCTTTCTCAATGGCTCGCTCCCTCACTCTTTCCATGTGTGCACTTCGCAGGTTGTTTACATACAGCTTCACCCCCTCCTTCCCTGCGCATGCAAGGCTGCCCGAGCCCATATCGAAACAGTTCAGGAATGTGAACTGCCCACTCTTTGATGCAGCCTCCTTTCCCACAAGTTCCCTGCACTTCTCAGCTGCAAATTAGAAAATTTCATTAAGGTTAACTTTTTTTACTTGCATTCGTTTAACTGACAAAGACATAAGGTTTACTTCCCCAAAATGAAAACTTGGATATCAATAGGAGAGAGGCAATTTGCTACTCATGGTGGTAGCTACACACCATAGCATTATACGGCGATGTAAGCCATATATACCTGTTTTAGCTTGATATTCTGGTAGAGAACGGATTTTTGGTGTACAAAACTGGTTTCGGAATTTCAAAAAAAATATTTTTTGGGTGACTTTTTTAGCTCCCAAAAAATATTTTTTTTGAAATTCCGAAACCAGTTTTGTACACCAAAAATCCGTGCTCTACCA
Source organism: Poa pratensis (assembly GCA_947311845.1). Taxonomy (NCBI): domain Eukaryota; kingdom Viridiplantae; phylum Streptophyta; class Magnoliopsida; order Poales; family Poaceae; genus Poa; species Poa pratensis. Next base: position 31,693,629 of record CAMZMU010000073.1, on the reverse strand, counting down.
GAATATCAAGCTAAAACAGGTATATACGGCTTATATCGGTGTATAATGGCATGGTGTGTAGCTACCCATGCGTGTAGCGGATATTTTTCCATCAATAGGAATATCAATGCGTCAGTTATTTCAGTGTGGCCACTTTCTACAATATCATGGGATCATGGCTTGCCAATATGTCAACTTAGCAACACAACAAGAGTTATCTTCCAAAAATAATTTGAGACTCCTCGATCCCCTAGTTGGAGATTCAGTATGGGATATTGTTTTTGGGTAACACCTAAATTCCAATAACAAGGGCACATGTCAAAAACGCTAGTAGCCACAAAATATTCATCAGCACTCAGCAGGAAACTGGATGTCCACACTACATGGTCATCCAAGCCCCTGATGCAATATTTAGCCACAATAAAATTTGCTACCCGATAACACTCCCGCGGGATGGAATCATGAAATTAGAGTTACAGTTATAGAATGGAAGTAAAATGATACTTCTTAGCTCCTTGACCAGCGCACCATTCTCTGACAGGTCCATAGCATTGCTAGTCACAGCATGTTTTAGCACAAGGCATACGGTTTCTAGGGTGACTCTATTCACGCACAGGAAACTGCATGATGAATCGCATGCATTATTGCCAAGCTCCCTTAAGCCAGTGTGGGGAGAAAGTTTAGTAAGGCAAAACATGTCGGTAGATTGTGCACACTCACTTGTAGCGGACAGAAATCAATAGCTACTAACTGAACAGTCATAACTGATTTAGTTGGAATGCATAATGAATTAATGATATAACTGGCAAAACGATGTTATTCAAAGTTCTTCATGATAACAGTGGCATGAGACGCCACCTTCAAGACTGTGGCGAACACCCGGTTTGTATTGCTGGGTTCATACATCAATCTGTGTTCATGAACCCATCAGTATGAGTTAGCATGCTAGACAATGTTCACCTGTGCTCAGTTCAGCCCTATGTCACTATGTCAGATGCTAATCTGCATAGCAAAGCAATGGAATAATCCTTCAAAAGTTAGTAGTACTAAATTCATACGAAATATATGCCGTTCCTTGTTTGCACTTCCAATTCCACCGATCCATCAACCCAAACCTGGGAAGGGAATGCTCAATCAACCCGAAACAGCTGAAATTTCAGCAAATGAGATGTCCCCGTTGCTTTTGGTAGACATTACCAATCGTCCAGACTCCAGGAAACCCAAGATAGCACGCATCGCCACTCGAAACTAGCTAAAGGTGCATCCACTTTTGGCTAAGGCAACAACCGCCACCACCCCCAAAAATCACCGAATCGCAGATTGAAAGGTGCCTAAAGCTACAGAGGAGAATGCCCGCAAGGATCTGGCATTCTACGAAAGAAATTAACATCGGGTTCTGTCTTGGAGAATTGACCAAGAAAACTGGAAAACAAAAAGGGGGTGGGGGGAACTGGAGATTCTGCGGTCGGGGAAGCATACCGGTCATGCTGAGGGCGACGACGCCCGTGACGAAGAGCAGCAGCTGGACGCGCCGCTTCTGGATGTCCAGCATCTTCGCCTGCCTGCGGTCGACTCGGGCGCTGCTGCGAAGGAAGGATCTCTCCTCCGCCGGTGGAGGAGGAAAAGGAAGAGGGGAAGAAAGGAATAAGGAGAGGAAGGGAAGGGCAGGTTCCTCGAGAGAGAGAGAAACGAATGGCCGTGGGGTTCGACTCGCTGTTGCCGCGTGGCGGACGCGTTCCACGGGAGGACACGGCGTTAGCTGGGTCCCAACTCCATGGGCCCAGTAGTTTTTTTTTTGCAAGGTCATGGGCCCAGTCGTTGGAGTACTGTACTTTACTACTCATAAACGTGTTCAGATGAAATTCACAAAACTCTAATTACCGCAAATTTTTGAACTTGAGTGTAAGGGTTCTAGCGAGGAATTCACTATGAATTGATAGGGTTCAGTAGCATAATTCGATCTGATACACGCCCGACGTCACGCGTGAGCAGAATCACGAACACGCAGGTTCGGAGGAGGAAGAAGAGAGAAGACCCAGAAGGGTTCTGATTAGCTCATACTCGACATGCCCCCCACATGGACACAGCAAGTGGACCTGTCGTGGACGTCGATCAGCTTGGGCCTGGTCGCCAGATGGGCCGCTCGTAGAGCCTAGCGTCTCACGGCCCGCCTCTTGGTCCTCAACGCGTCAGGCAGATAGCGTGTCGTGACATCACCCCCTCCTCGAGCAGCGGCTTGTCCCCAAGCCGGACTGTCTGGGAACGCCTCCACCATGGCATACAGCGGCTCCCAGGAGGAACACGATGGCGGCAGTCCTCCCCAGCGCACTTGTACCTGTGGTGTCATCTTGCCCCCTTTTCGGATCATGCGTTCACCCAGAATGCTCTCGGGCTGCACCTTGACCTGCATGCGCAACAAAGCAATTGGAAGTGTTTTGCTAACTTCATCACTGGGCTTCAATCCTTTCTTGAGTTGAGATACATGAACCACTGGATGTATGCGAGAGGTAGGTGGCAGCTGAAGCTTGTAGGCCACCGATCCAATACGTTGCAGGATGAGATAAGGACTGAAGAAACGAAATCCCAGCTTCTGCGATGTCTGCTTCTCCACCGTCGACTGAACATAGGGTTGAAGACGTATATAGACATAGTCCCCAACTGCAAACTGTCTCTCACTGCGTTTCTTGTCAGCTTGTGCCTTCATGCGTTTTTGGGCTCGCTCCAGATGTTGTCGGATCAGAGGAACCATGGCAGCTCTGTCACGCAGCCATGCCTCAACATCAGTGTGGCCTGGCAATGAAGCATTCTCCACAGCAAAGTATCTTGGTGTCCGGCCATATAGAACTTCAAATGGTGATTTTCCCAGCCGAGTGAAATGTCGAATTATACCAGAATTCTGCTTGAGGTATCCATTTAGCCCATTGTTCCGGTTTTGCATGCACCAAACAGCGCAAGTATGTTTCCAAGCATTGGTTCAATCTTTCAGTTTGCCCATCAGTTTGAGGATGGTATGATGAGCTGAGATTCAGTGTGGTATCAGCCAATTGGAACAGGTTTTGCCAAAAGCTACTGATGAAGATTTTATCCCTGTCCGAGATAAGGACCTGAGGCATCCCATGGTTTCTATAGACATTGTCCATGAATACATGTGCAATGGTGGCTGCGGTGAAGGGATGTTTGATGGGGATAAAGTGACCAAATTTTGTGAATTTGTCGACAACCACCAATATTGCATTGAACTTGTTGGATGAAGGCAAACCTTCGATGAAATCAAGGCTCACAGTATGCCAAGCAGATGGTGGAATTTTATGCGGCTGCAACATCCTAGGCAATTTGACATGCTCACTTTTTGCCTGATTGCAAACTCTGCACTTGGCCACATAAGCGAGCACATCCTTCTTTAATCCTGTCCAGGAAAACTGTTGTTTAACTTTCTGATAGGTCGCAAGCGTCCCTGAATGTCCACCCAAACCACTGCTATGAAGGGCCAGTAGAACAGCTGTATGTGCTTCTGTATTTCCTCCAAGCCAGACCCTGCCTTTATGTCGTATAATCCCATCTTGGAGAGAAAACCCTTGATCATTATGACCGTGTACACTAAGTTCAGTCAGTATTTCTTTAGCACGTGGATCATTTTGATATCCCTCAATCACTGTCTCCACCCAACGTGGTTTCACCACCGAGATGGCATTCACATAGTAATGCCGTGGTCTCCGAGACAGGGCATCGGCAGCTGTATTAGTGTTGCCCTTCTTGTACACAATGCGGTATTGTAAGCCCATCAACTTGAAGAAGACTTTCTGTTGGATCTTCGTGTTGAACTTATGGTCTCCCAGATGAATGAGGCTACGGTGATCAGTATGAATTGTGAACTGACAATGCTGGAGATATGGTTTCCACTTGTAAATAGCCAGGAGAATTGCAAGGCACTCCTTATCATAGATGGATAGGGTTTGGTTCTTCACTCCCAATGCACGGCTTAAATAAGCCAAAGGGTGCCCCTGTTGCATCAAAATTGCTCCAATTCCAGTTTCACAAGCATCTGTCTCCAACACGAATTCTTTAGTGAAGTCTGGCAAAGCCAACACAGGGGCTTGCGTGAGAGCTTGCTTGATTGCATTGAAAGATGCACCTGCTTCAGGTGTCCAAATAAATGGCACATTCTTTTTAAGCAAGTTTGTGAGAGCACGGCATAGCATACCAAAGTATTGAATAAACTTCCTATAATACCCTGACAGTCCCAGAAATCCCCTTAGCTCCTTTAAGTTCATTGGCCGAGGCCATTTCTGTATTGCCAAGATTTTGTCAGGATTAGTAGCTACTCCTTGTGCACTGATTATATGTCCCAAATACTCCAGGAAGCGTTGTGCAAATGAGCACTTCGATTTCTTCACAAACAGCTGGTTCTGTTCAAGCAATTGAAAAACTGTGCTCAAGTGGTGTCGATGATCTGCCAGAGTCTTGTTGTAGATCAGAATGTCATCTACAAAGACCAGAACAAACTTGCGAATGACTTATGCAAACACCTTGTGAAAGGACAAGGATGTCGCCTAGAGGGGGGTGAATAGGCGATTTAAAACTTTTCTGGTTTAGGCTTGATAATTGCGGAATAAAGCTAGGTGTTTAAATTAACAAGCCAAGAACCTAAATATACTAGGCTCACCTATGTGCACCAACAACTTATGCTAAGCAAGACAAGCAACAAAGTGATAGCAAGATATAATACTTCAAGCACGAAGGCTATCACAATGTAAAGTGCATAAGTAAAGAGCTCGGGTATAGAAATAACCGAGACACGCGGAGACGAGGATGTATTCCCGAGTTCCTCCTTTTTAGGGGAGTACGTCTCATTGGAGGAGTGTGAGTTTCAAACTCAAACGCCACAAATGGCCTCACCCTATTCTCCGATGAACCTTGCCCAAAAGCTCGGTTCACCTTCCACTATTGATTTCCTTTTGGGCAAAAATCGAGTCCCTTACAACAATCTTGAGGCACAACCACAAAAGGATTGGGAGCTCCCAAGTGGCCACAAAAGGCCTCAAGCGCCACAAAAGGTGTCTAGGGTCCAAAGACCCAAGAGTAACAAGCTCACGAATTTTCACTTCCACGAATCCTCGTGGAGAGCACAAACCGATGCACAAAGGCAATGGCAAGAACACAAAAATTGCTCAAGTCCTTCACTCTCAAATCCCACCAAAAGCAACTAATGCTTATGGGGGGAGAAGAGAGGAAGAACGAAGAAGAGAACCACACAAGAACTCCAAGATCTAGATCCACTAGGTTCCCCTTACTTAGAGGAGAGATGGATTGGTGGAGATATAGATCTAGATCTCCTCTCTCAAATCTCTCAAAGATATGCAAAAATCATGGGAGGAATTGGGAGAGGGGCAAGCTTTCCAAGGTCAACAATGGAGGTGAGAGAGGGGGAAAATTCGTGCTTGGAAGAGCTGGGTGCAATGGGGAAGAAGGGGGCCTTTTAATTAATAGGTCCCTAAAAAAGAGCCGTTGCAGGAAAAATAACACCGGAGACTCCGGTCCAGGAGGGCCGGAGACTCCGGCCTAGGCGGAGACTCCGGACCCGAGGGGGCGGAGACTCCGGGGTCACTCCCCAACTCCGGACCGAAGGCAGAGAGCGCCGACCGGAGGAGTTCTTCACTCCAAAACTTGATGGGTGATACGTCCATTTTGCATCACTATTTTATATCATAATTTACTGCTATTCATTGATATATTTCATATTTGGATGATATACTTATGTTATTTTATCTTGTTTTTCATGTTTGATGATTATTGGAGAATTAACTGCCGGAGTCAGGATTCAGCTGGAAAAAGCATCGTCAAGACACCCTATTTCTGAAGATCAACAATTCACGGAAAATATACAGATGTTCCTATTTTTTCAGATGCCGGAGCCAGCCAAAAGGGGAAGCTGAGATGGGCCACGAGGGGCCCACACCACCCCACGGCGCGGGTCCCCCCTCTGCCGCGCCGAGGCATGGTGTGGCCACCCTGGCCCACCACTGGCGCTCCCCCTTCGCGTATTTCATCCCCCAGAAACCCTAAGACGGAGAGAGCCATCGAGGAAATATTCCGCCGCCTCCACGAGGCGGAAACCACAGAGAGAGAAAAGCTCTCCGGCAGGGAGAAATCTGCCGGGGAAATTCCTTCCCGGAGGGGGGAAATCATCGCCATCGTCATCGTCATCACGCTGGACTTCATTGGGATCATCATCATCATCTCCACCGCTGTCACCATCATCTCCACCGCTCCACTCCGTTCCGCTGTAACATCTAGGGTTATACTTTGTGTAGTTCATAGGGGAAACTTTCCCGGTGTTGATTACTACTTGTGGTTGATGCTATTAAGTTTTATCGGTGAATTGAAGTATATGTCCAGATTGTTATTCATCATTATATCCCCTCTGATCATGATCCATATGATGTCTTGTGAGTAGTTCGTTCAGTTATTGAGGACATGGGAGAAGTCATGTTGTTAGTAGTGGAACTATGTTGAGTAATATTTAATGGTTTGATATTTAAGTTGTGGTGTTATTCTTCTAGTGGTGTCGTGTGAACGTCGACTACATGACACTTCACCTTTATGGGCCTAGAGGAATGCATTGTGTATTCGGCTACTAATTGTGGGGTTGCCGGAGTGACAGAAACCTAAACCCCCGTTAGTAAACCGTTGCATGAGGGAGTGTAGGATCTCAGAGTTTAAGGCTGTGGTTAGATTTATCTTAATTACTTCCTTGTAACGCGGATGCTTGCAAGGGGTTTAATCACAAGTATGTATTAGTCCAAGTTAAGGCAGTGCATTAGCATAGGTTCACCCACACAACACTTATCAAAACAATAAAGATTAATCAGCTGTAGGAAGCGAAAGCACTTGACGAAATTCCCGTATGTCCTCTAGAACATTTTGCCATCATAAGTAAACCAACCGGCTTATCCTTTGCTCTAAAAAGGATTGGGCCACTTGCTGCAATTATTATTACTGTCTTTTATTTACACGTATTTTATTTATCTGCAATATCAAAAACCCCTAAAAACTTGTCTGCTAGTATTTACAGTGATTCCTTTATCAAAACTACTTGTCAACACCTCCTGCTCCTCGTTGGGTTCGTCACTCTTATTTATCGAAAGTACTACGATACACCCCTTATACTTGTGGGTCATCAAGACTATTTTTTGGCGCCGTTGCCGGGGAGTGAAGTGCTATTGGTAAGTGGAATTGGTAAGGGAAACCTTTGTTGTAAGTGCTGTTTTTATTTCTGCTTGCTGCTTTATTTTCTTATGGAGAGATCTTCATTCGAATCCCTATTTGGGAATACTACTGCCACTGCTAAGGTAGTAGATGAACCCGCCGCCTGCTGAATTAGATCCATTTAAAATACCTATGAAAATTGTTGAACGTGTTATGGATAACTGCTATGTTGGAGATGGAATCATCCATCCTGGTGATCATTTACTATTTATACATGAATTATGCGAGTTGTTCAAGTGTGCAGGTATTTCAATGGAAAAAGTCAAGAGGAAGTTATTCTCTATATCATTGAAGGGTCGAGCTGCGGAATGGTATAAGATGCTGAAGAATGGCCGATCTATTGGCTGGGAGGAAATTGTACCTCTCTTTTATTCTAAATTCTATCCTCCTAGTGAGATTCACCAAGATCGAAATCACATATATAATTTTTGGCCTCATGATGGAGAGAGTATTGCCCAAGCGTGGGGAGATTGAAGTCACTAATGCTCAAATGTCCCATTCATGAGCTTCCAAGTAATATTGTTATCAATAATTTTTATGCAAGGCTTTTTCTTCATGATAAGGATTTATTGGATGCCTCTTGTTCTGGATCATTTACACGTACTGAAGAAGAAGTTAAATGGGACCTTCTTGACCGTATTCAGAAAAATACTGAAGGATGGGAGAACGACAAAGGTAGAAAGTCAGGTATAAATTATGATTACGAATGCATTAAATCTTTTATGGAGACTGATGATTTCCGCAATGTTAGTGCTATTTACTGTCTTGATTCTCAAGTTGTTGCAAATTATTACAAAGCTTTTGCCTCTTATCTTGATGTGCCTAAGAAGGATTTGAATAAATATCATGAACCTTATGAAGATAAAACCAATTCGGCCATTGGAAGAAGTATTGAAGTTCATACTGTTGATCACATTTTGCCAGAACCTTATATTGAAAAAATACCTTTTCCTGTTAAAGTCAAGCAACATTCTCTGATAGCTAGTGTGGTTAATAAAAGTGCCAAGAAACCTTTAGAGCCTGATGAACAAATAACTGTTGAACCTGAAGTAGCAATTATAATGGATTTGGTAACTGAAAATATAGATGGAGAACATATTATCTTTTGTGAAGATGCTTCTAATATTGTTTCGCATCCTGTTAAATCTAGGAAAACAAGTGTTCATGTGCTTTCAGTGAAGATAGGAGAACATTGCTATTATGGTTTATGTGATATTGGTGCAAGTTCTAGTGCTATTCCTTTTGAACTTTATAAAGAAATTATGCATGAAATTAGTCCCTGTGAACTTGAGGATATTGATGTGGTTATTCAACTTGCCAATAGGGAAACTATCTCTCCCATTGGTATTGTGAGAGATGTCGAGGTTTTATGCGGTAAAACTAAATATCCTACTGATTTTCTTGTACTTGGTTCTAAAGCTAGTAAAACTTGTCCTATTATTTTCGGTAGACCTTTCTTGAATACATGTGGTGCTATTATAGATTGTAAGAAAGAGAAAATTTACACTAAATTTAATGGAGAATCTTATGAGTTTAATTTCTCTAAGTTTGGTAAGAAACTTTATGAAACTGATTTGCCTAATGAGGACTCGAAAATCGAACAACTTGCTGCTATTGCTATTGCTCCTAACAATGCCCTGCAGCAATTTATGGAGGAACACGAAAGTGAGGTCTTTATGGAGGAAAGGAATGAAATTGACAATATATTTCTTCATCAACCACCATTACTTAAGCATAATTTGCCGGTGGAAGATTTGGGTACCCCTGCACCTCCTAAAGAAGATTATGTTTTTGATTTAAAACCTTTGCCTGATAACCTTAAATATGCTCACATTGATGATTAGAAAACATATCCTGTTATTATTAATTCTAAACTTTCAGGTACTGAAGAGGCAAGGTTATTGGAAGTGTTGAGGAAACACCGAGGGGCTATCGGATATACTTTGGATGATTTAAAAGGGATTTCTCCTGCTATATGTCAACACGCCATCAACATGGAAGATGATGCAAAACCTGTTGTGGAGCACCAGCGTCGTCTAATCCCTAAAATGAAGGAAGTGGCAAGAAATGAGGTATTAAAACTCCTCGATGCTGGTATAATTTATCCTATTGCTGATAGTAAATGGGTAAGTCCTGTGCATTGTGTTCCTAAGAAAGGAGGAGTTACTGTTGTGCCAAATGAAAATGATGAACTTATTCCTCAAAGAGTAGTTGTTGGATATAGGATGTGCATTGATTTTCGAAAGGTTAATAAAGTTACTAAGAAAGATCACTATCCTTTACCTTTTATTGATCAAATGTTAGAAAGGTTGTCTAAGAAAACTCATTTTTGCTTTCTTGATGGTTATTCTGGTTTTTCACAAATTGCTGTTAGAGCGAGAGATCAAGAGAAAACTACTTTTACTTGTCCTTATGGAACTTATGCTTATAGGCGTATGCCTTTTGGTTTGTGTAATGCTCCTGCTACATTTCAAAGATGCATGTCTGCTATTTTTCATGGTTTTTGTGAAAAAAATTGTGGAAGTATTCATGGACGATTTTTCCGTCTATGGAACTTTCTTTGCCCAGGCACCTTGATTCGGCCTCCAAGCCGGACCCTCATTTTTTGGTCTCTGGCTATCAGGATGATCCATATTTACTGCAGCAACTTGATCTGAACCGTATCTATAATCCGGGTCTCTCCTCTTATAACCGAACTCATGTCGGTCACTGTTGGAAATATGCCCTAGAGGCAATAATAAATAAATGTTATTATCATATTTCCGTGTTCATGATATATGTTTATTTCCATGCTATAATTGTATTAACCGGAAACATAATACATGTGTGGTTGCGTAAACAACATTGCGTCCCTAGTAAGCCTCTACTAGACTAGCTCGTTAATTAATGATGGTTGTGGTTTCCCAACCATGAACATGAGTTGTTAATTAATTAACGGGATCATGTCATTAGAAGAATGACGTGATGGACAGACCCAACTAAGCATAACAATATTGATCGTTTCATTAAGTTTTTATTGTCATGCCTTTTATTGTCAAGTATCCTATTTCTTAGACCATGAGATCATGTTATTCCCGGGTACTGGAAGAATACTTTGGGGACATCAACCATCGCTTCGTGACAGGGTGATCATAAAGGTGTCTTACGGGTATCTCAGAAAGTGCTTGTTGAATTACATGAATCAAGACTGGGATTTGTCCCTCCGTGTTTCGGAGAGATATACTCTGGGCCCACTCGGTAGTGCACATTCGGTAAAGCTTGCAAGCACGTGACTAATGAGTTAGTCACAGAGAATGTTGTATTACGGAACGAGTAAAGAGTACTTACCAGTAACAAGATTTAACTAGGTATAGTGATACCGACGATCAAATCTTGGGTAAGTAAAATATCGCGTGACAAAGGAAATTGTATACGGATTATAGTAGTCCACGACATAGTGGTTCAACCGATAAAGATCTTCGTTGAATGTGTGGGAGTCATTATGGATATCCTGGTCCCTCTAATGGTTATTGATCGGAGAGGTGTCTCCATCATGTCTGCACGTTCTCGAACCCGTAGGGTCACACACTTAACGTTCGGTAACGCTAGAGTAGCTCTGGGATAATTTTGTTAATGGTGTCCGAATATTGTTCGGAGTCTCGGATGAGATCCTAGACATCACGAGGAGCTCCGGAAGAGTCCGGAGGTAAAGATTTATATATGGCAAGTTGATTTCAGGGTTCCGGAAAAGTTCGGGATTTTTCGGCAGAGTGTCGGAATGTTCTAGAAGGTTCCGGAGGGTCCCATAGTGGGGCCCACCTGTCCCCAACGACCAAGGGTGGCCCACTGGTCCATTTGACCAGTCCTACTTGGTCCATGCAGCCATTCAATGGGTAGCCCTTTAAAAGGGATGTTACCACTCTTGAAAGAGGGGGTTACCACCTTTTAAATGAGAAGGGGTTACCACTATTGAAAGAGGGAGTTTCTACTTTGGAAATAAAGTGGCTGCAGCCCCTTGCCTATATAAAGAAGAGGGAGAGGTGCACCAAGAGACAGAGGCTTGGCCGCATCACTGGCTTGCTGCTCCTCTACCTCCCGCGCACCGCTTGGCGAAGCCCTGCCCGCGGGAACTCTCCACCATATCCACCACCACGCCGTCGTGCTGCTGGAATCGATCCCACCTACTTCTCCCTCTAGCTTGCTGGATCAAGAAGAGGGAGACGTCATCGAGCTGTACGTGTGCAAGCCTCCGGAGGTGCTGCTCGTTTGCGGTGCTGATCGGATCGAACATCGTCAACAACTTCACCGAGCTGCGTTGAATTAAACGTTCAACGCGCGTGTTCTTCGAGGGTATGATGAACTACTCTCCCCGTTACTAGAATCTTCTAGATAGGATCTTGAGTGTTGCTTCCGCATGTGAGAGAAATTTTTTGTTTTCTATCGCGCAAACTCCTACAGTGGTATCAGAGCCGGATCTATGCGTAGATGTTTTGGTACGGGTAGAACACATATGTGTATGTGGGCGTTGATAATCTTTTTATTACTTCCTTTGTGTATTTTGAATCTTAGTGGCATAGTGGGATGAAGCGGCCCGGACTAACTTTACATGTCCACGTACATGAGACTTGTTCCACGACTGACATGCAACTTGTATTGCATAAGTGGCTTTGCGGGTGTCTGTCTCTCCCACTATAGTTAAGATTTAATCTACAACGGGTTGTTAATAATTTGTTTATCACCGTTGTGGTTTCATGTTCGTAGGTAAGAACGGTTCTTTCTTCGAAAGCCCTAAGCCACGTAAAATTTGCAAAGAATAAGGGAGAGGCGTCTAACTTGTTTTTGCAGGGGTGCTTGTGATATGGTATAGCCCAAACTGTTTCATATGATATATTTGTGATGTATGAGATGATCATGTTTTGTAATGTTTCACGACTTGCATGTCGATGAGTACGGCAACCGGCAGGAGCCATATGGTTGTCTTAATTATCAATTGTATGACCTGCGTGTCAACTTCAAACGCCATGTAATTGCATTATTTATCGCTATGAGTTAGCAATATATGGGATGCAACGTGGTGGAGACAACCAAGGCGCCACATGAACATGGCGCCATGATGGAGATCATGCCGGTGCGTTTAAGATGGAGATCAAGACGCAATAAAAGGGCTATACCATGTCACATATTTTTATGCATGTGATGTTTATCCTTTTATGCATCTTATTTTGCGTGTGCTCGACGGTAGCATTATAAGATGATCCCTCACACAATATCAAGATAAAGTGTTCTCCCTTAGTATGCACCGTCGCGAAAGTTCGTCGTTTTGAAGCATCTCGTGATGATCGGATGTGGTAAACTCTACGTTCACATACGACGGGTGTAAGCCAGTTTTACACATGCGGAAATACTTTGGTTAACTTGACGAGCCTAGCATGTACAGACATGGACTCGGAACACGACGAACCGAAAGGTTAAACACGAGTCATATGAATGATATGATCAACATTTCGATGTTCACCATTGAAACTACATCTTCTCTCGTGAAGATCGGACTTGGTGTAGTGGATTTGGATCGTGTACCACTAGACAACTATGAGGGATGTTGTTTTAAGTGGGAGTTCGTTAGTAATTTGATTAAAATGAACTCTTTATCATGAACATAGTCTAAAGATGTCTTTGCTAAAATGTTGTAGATCATGGCCCGCAACGTAGCTCAGTTCAACTTCAGCGCATTCCTTGAGAAAGAAAAACTGAAATCATCTGGTTCAAACTTCACTGACTGGCACCGCAACCTGAGGATTATCCTCACTGGGTGTAAGAAGCATTATGTGCTCGATGCTGCGCTAGGTGACCCACCTGCAGACAATGCGCCTGAAGCAGAACAAAATGTCTTTGAGACGCGCAGAGATGACCACATTATAGTTGCCTGTGCCATCCTTACATCTCTGGACACTGATCTCCAGAAACGTTTTGAACATCACGGCGCCTATGAGATGGTTGAAGAGCTGAAAACCATGTTTCAGACTCAGACCCGCGCTGAGAGATATGAGATCTCTGATAAGTTCTATACATGTAAGATGGAGGAGCACAGCTCTGTCAGTGAACATGTTGTCACCATGGGAGGCTATATCCAACGCCTAATTCAGCTGGGATGTGTGATCCCGGATGAGTTAATCACTGACAGGGTGCTGCAGTCGCTCCCTCCGAGCTACAAAGGCTTTGTGCTGAACTATAACATGCAAGGCATGAATAAGACTCTTAATGAGCTCTTTGCGATGCTGAAATCTGCAGAAGTGGACATCAAGAAAGAACATCAAGTGTTGATGGTCAATAAGACCACCAGTTTCAAGAAGGTTAAGGCCAAAAAGGGTCACTTCAAGAAGAGTGGCAAATCTGTTGCTGCTCAGGGCGGCAAACCTGTTGCCACACCTGTGAAACCCAAGGCTGGTCCTAAGCCGGACACTGTGTGTTTCTACTGCAAGGGAGACGGTCACTGGAAGCGTAACTGCGCCAAATACTTGGCGGATAAGAAGGCTGGCAACGTCAAAGGTATATTTGATATACATGTTATTGATGTGTACCTTACTAGTTCTCGTAGTAGTGCCTGGGTATTTGATACTGGTTCGGTTGCTCATATTTGCAACTCGAAACAGGAGCTGCAGAATAAACGGAGACTGGCGAGGGATGAGGTGACGATGCGCGTCGGGAATGGATCGAAGGTCGATGTCATCGCCGTCGGGACACTACCTCTTCATCTACCTTCGGGATTAGTTTTAAACCTGAATAATTGTTATTTGGTGCCTGCGTTAAGCATGAACATTATATCTGGATCTTGTTTATTGCGAGACGGTTACTCATTTAAATCAGAGAATAAAGGTTGTTCTATTTCTATGAGTAATATCTTTTATGGTCATGCACCCAACGTAAATGGTTTATTCTTGTTGGATCTCGATAGTAGTACTTCACACATCCATAACATTGATGCTAAAAGATGCAAAGCGAATAATGATAGTACCACATACTTGTGGCACTGCCGTTTAGGTCATATTGGTGTAAAGCGCATGAAGAAACTCCATTCTGATGGACTTTTTCAATCACTTGACTTTGAATCATTTGATACGTGCGAACCATGCCTCATGGGTAAGATGACTAAGACACCGTTTTCCGGTACGATGGAACGGGCGAGTGATTTGTTGGAAATCATACATACTGATGTGTGTGGACCAATGAGCATTCCAACACGTGGTGGATATCGTTACTTCCTAACTTTCACTGATGATTTGAGTAGATATGGGTATATTTACTTAATGAAACACAAGTCTGAAACATTTGAAAAGTTCAAAGAATTTCAGAGTGAAGTAGAAAATCATCGTAACAGGAAGATCAAATTTCTACGATCTGATCGTGGAGGGGAATATCTGAGTTACGAGTTTGGCATGCACTTGAAAAATTGTGGAATTGTTTCCCAACTCACGCCACCTGGAACACCACAGCGTAATGGTGTGTCTGAACGTCGTAATCGTACTTTATTAGATATGGTGCGTTCTATGATGTCTGTATCCGATCTGCCAATGTCATTTTGGGGGTATGCATTAGAGACAGCCGCATTCACTTTAAATAGGGCACCATCTAAATCCGTTGAGACGACACCATATGAGTTGTGGTTTGGTAAGAAGCCAAAATTATCGTTTCTTAAAATTTGGGGATGCGAGGCTTATGTCAAAAGATTACAACCTGATAAGCTCGAACCCAAAGCGGAAAAATGCGTCTTCATAGGATATCCAAAGGAAACCATTGGGTATACCTTCTATCACAGATCCGAAGGCAAAGTTTTTGTTGCTAAGAATGGATCCTTTCTTGAGAAGGAGTTTCTTTCGAAAGGAGTGAGTGGGAGGAAAATAGAACTAGACGAGGTTATTGAACCTTCTCCCGAATTGGAGAGCAGCGCAGCGCAGGAAGATTTGGATCTTCAGGCACCGCCTTCACCAGCTAGAGAGAAAGAAGCTGATGATAGTGATCATGCAGCTTCGGTCAAAGTTCCCGTTCGCAGGTCGACAAGGTTACGTACTGCTCCTGAATGGTACGGTAATCCTGTCTTGAACATTTTATTGTTAGACAATGATGAACCTATGAACTATGAGGAAGCGATGATGAGCCCAGACTCTGGAAAATGGCAAGACGCCATGAACTCTGAAATGGAATCCATGAAGGAAAACCAAGTGTGGACTTTGGTTGACCTTCCTGATAGCCGTAAGGCTGTTGAATGTAAATGGATTTTCAAGAAGAAAACAGACGCTGACGGTAATGTCACCGTATATAAAGCTCGACTTGTCGCAAAAGGTTTTCGACAAATTCAAGGAGTTGACTACGATGAGACCTTCTCACCCGTAGCGATGCTAAAGTCTGTTAGGGTTCTACTAGCAATTGCTGCTTATTTCGATTATGAAATTTGGCAGATGGATGTCAAAACTGCGTTCCTCAACGGAAACGTTGAAGAAGAGTTGTACATGGTACAACCTGAAGGTTTTGTCGATCCTAAGGATGCTGATAAAGTGTGCAAACTTCAGCGATCCATCTATGGACTGAAGCAAGCATCCCGGAGTTGGAATCTTCGATTTGATGAGGTGATCAAAGGTTTTGGATTTGTCCAAAATTATAAAGAAGCTTGTGTTTACAAGAAAGTGAGTGGGAGCTCGGTTGCATTCCTGGTTTTATATGTAGATGACATATTACTTATTGGGAATGATGTGGAGCTGCTTAACAGTGTGAAAGATTATTTGAATAATAGTTTTTCAATGAAAGATCTTGGTGAAGCTGCATACATATTGGGCATAAAGATCTATAGAGATAGATCAAGACGCTTAATAGCACTTAGTCAAAGTAAATACCTTGAGAAGATAGTGAAGAAATTCAATATGCAGGATGCAAAGAAAGGTTCTTTGCCCATGTTACAAGGTAAGCCATTGAGTATGACTCAGTGTCCAACTACGGCAACAGAAATAGAAAGGATGAAGAAAATCCCCTATGCCTCGGCCATAGGTTCTATTATGTATGCCATGTTGTGTACTAGACCGGATGTGTCCCATGCTCTTAGTTTGACGAGCAGGTACCAGAGTGATCCTGGAGAGGCTCACTGGACAGCAGTTAAAAATATCCTTAAGTACCTAAAAAGGACTAAGGACATGTTTCTTGTCTATGGTGGTGATGAAGAGCTCTCCGTAAAAGGTTACGTTGATGCTAGCTTCGATACTGATCCAGATGACTCGAAATCTCAAACAGGGTATGTCTTTATCTTGAATGGAGCTGCGGTTAGCTGGAGGAGTTCCAAGCAAACCGTCATTGCGGCATCTACATTAGAGGCGGAGTATATGGCCGCTTCTGAAGCAGCGAAAGAAGGGATATGGCTGAAGGAGTTCGTCACTGAACTCGGCGTTGTTCCGAGCGCACTGGATCCCATGGAGATTTTTTGTGACAACACTGGTGCCATTGCTCTAGCCAAGGAACCAAGATGTCACAAGAGTTCCAAGCATATCAAACGCCGGTTTCATCAAATTCGTGAGCATGTCAATGAAGGAGATATTACCATTAGCAAAGTACATACGAATCAAAATATCGCTGATCCGTTGACTAAAGTTCTTCCACAGACAAAACATGATCAACACCAGAAGGCCATGGGTGTTAGATTTTTACCAATGTAAACTAGATTATTGACTCTAGTGCAAGTGGGAGACTGTTGGAAATATGCCCTAGAGGCAATAATAAATAAATGTTATTATCATATTTCCGTGTTCATGATATATGTTTATTTCCATGCTATAATTGTATTAACCGGAAACATAATACATGTGTGGTTGCGTAAACAACATTGCGTCCCTAGTAAGCCTCTACTAGACTAGCTCGTTAATTAATGATGGTTATGGTTTCCCAACCATGAACATGAGTTGTTAATTAATTAACGGGATCATGTCATTAGAAGAATGACGTGATGGACAGACCCAACTAAGCATAACAATATTGATCGTTTCATTAAGTTTTTATTGTCATGCCTTTTATTGTCAAGTATCCTATTTCTTAGACCATGAGATCATGTTATTCCCGGGTACTGGAAGAATACTTTGGGGACATCAACCATCGCTTCGTGACAGGGTGATCATAAAGGTGTCTTACGGGTATCTCAGAAAGTGCTTGTTGAATTACATGAATCAAGACTGGGATTTGTCCCTCCGTGTTTCGGAGAGATATACTCTGGGCCCACTCGGTAGTGCACATTCGGTAAAGCTTGCAAGCACGTGACTAATGAGTTAGTCACAGAGAATGTTGTATTACGGAACGAGTAAAGAGTACTTACCAGTAACAAGATTTAACTAGGTATAGTGATACCGACGATCAAATCTTGGGTAAGTAAAATATCGCGTGACAAAGGAAATTGTATACGGATTATAGTAGTCCACGACATAGTGGTTCAACCGATAAAGATCTTCGTTGAATGTGTGGGAGTCATTATGGATATCCTGGTCCCTCTAATGGTTATTGATCGGAGAGGTGTCTCCATCATGTCTGCACGTTCTCGAACCCGTAGGGTCACACACTTAACGTTCGGTAACGCTAGAGTAGCTCTGGGATAATTTTGTTAATGGTGTCCGAATATTGTTCGGAGTCTCGGATGAGATCCTAGACATCACGAGGAGCTCCGGAAGAGTCCGGAGGTAAAGATTTATATATGGCAAGTTGATTTCAGGGTTCCGGAAAAGTTCGGGATTTTTCGGCAGAGTGTCGGAATGTTCTAGAAGGTTCCGGAGGGTCCCATAGTGGGGCCCACCTGTCCCCAACGACCAAGGGTGGCCCACTGGTCCATTTGACCAGTCCTACTTGGTCCATGCAGCCATTCAATGGGTAGCCCTTTAAAAGGGATGTTACCACTCTTGAAAGAGGGGGTTACCACCTTTTAAATGAGAAGGGGTTACCACTATTGAAAGAGGGAGTTTCTACTTTGGAAATAAAGTGGCTGCAGCCCCTTGCCTATATAAAGAAGAGGGAGAGGTGCACCAAGAGACAGAGGCTTGGCCGCATCACTGGCTTGCTGCTCCTCTACCTCCCGCGCACCGCTTGGCGAAGCCCTGCCCGCGGGAACTCTCCACCATATCCACCACCACGCCGTCGTGCTGCTGGAATCGATCCCACCTACTTCTCCCTCTAGCTTGCTGGATCAAGAAGAGGGAGACGTCATCGAGCTGTACGTGTGCAAGCCTCCGGAGGTGCTGCTCGTTTGCGGTGCTGATCGGATCGAACATCGTCAACAACTTCACCGAGCTGCGTTGAATTAAACGTTCAACGCGCGTGTTCTTCGAGGGTATGATGAACTACTCTCCCCGTTACTAGAATCTTCTAGATAGGATCTTGAGTGTTGCTTCCGCATGTGAGAGAAATTTTTTGTTTTCTATCGCGCAAACTCCTACAGTCACTGGGCCTCAATGGTCCAGTACGGTTATTGACCGGTTGCCTCCTGCTTGTTCCCACCACATCCAACGCTGGCTGCGTCGGATCGCCAAGAGCATATGTATCTGCTATCCGGATCATTTCCACCAGGGTCTTTGGCATATCCCTCTGGAGCTTCTGCCAAAGCGGGGTGCCATGTCGGCAACCCTGCGCAAACCAAGAAATGGCCTGCTCCTCCACGACACCTTCACAAGAATTGCGAATGTTGCTCCACCGAGTCAGAAATTCTCGGTCTGTCTCCCGCTCTTCCTGCCTGCACGCAGACAAGAGCTGAGGTTGGTTTGGCCTCTTGTAAGTGCTGGAGAAGTTGCTGTAAAACGCCTGCTCTAAATCCATCCAAGAGTTGATACTACCCTCTGGTAAGTTATTCAGCCAAATCCGGGCTGGCCCTTCCAACATATGCGGGAGATACCGGACCGCCCATCGGCGATTGCCCCCCGCAATGTGCACCGAGGATACATAGTCTATCAGCCAATCCTGCGGCTTAGTACTGCCGTTATACGGCTTTGTGATTCGGCCAAGCTGAAACAACGGCACATTCGGCTCGTTCATGATCCTAGGCCCAAAGCATGGAGGACCTGGTGGGCCTTGCTCTTCCAGCCTCTCGGACTGGTAAATCCTATCCAACCTGAGACGCTGATCATCCGGAGCCAATGTCCGAGGTCCCAGCCTGGACGCAAGTGCATTATCATACGTTTGGTATCCGGCTCGCGCCATAGCCGAATTACCATCATCATAGCGGTAGCCCGCCTGGCCACCACCTTGCTGCTGCACTTGCACCATTACTTGCTGCTCCTGCCGGGGTTGATTCTGCCCCGGGGGACGAGGTGGTTCACCTCGGCCAGCCGAATTACCCCTTCCAGCTCCCGGATTGCCTTGTCCGCCATTGTTTCTGCTCTGGCCACCTCTTCCTTGAGCAGCTAGCTGCTTGCCGGCATACTCAGCATCATAGGCCTGCAGCTGTTTGCTCTTGCCCGAGTTCACGCTTTGGGCCCGGTCAGCTCCGTCATGCGGGGATGACGCTTGCCCCTTGGATCTCTGGCTAACCGCCTTAGCCGACACTACTACCCGGGAACCACCAGCGTCTGGATTAGCCTTCCGGTAAGCCTCATTCTACACACATCAACCAGCTCATTGACCCTTTCTGCCTGCTTGCGCCAAGCATCCCCGGTTAATGTGGTCAACTCGGCTCGCGCTGCCGCTGCAACCCTAAGATTCTTGGCCGGGGAGCTATACACCGGCTTGCCTGTACCCGATCTATGACTAGTAGCTTTACTCGAGCTCGATCTTGTGGCTCTAGCTAACTCGTCATTGAGGTCCTTACCCCTGTTACGCAAATCTGCTCTTTTGCGCGGGTGAGGCGCTACCGGAGTGAAACCATCGGTGATACCATTGGCAGCATTATACTCTCTCATGTCTCTATCAAATGCTTGCCTAGACTCCACCACTAACCGGGCTTCTCTTTGCAACCTCAGGCGCTCTGCCTCTAACTCAGCTATAGTGGACTCTACGTTTGCTCCAGGTGCCACTGGCCGAGACAACTTTTCCAAGACATCCTTCAAGGGTGCCTCCCTACTGGACATGCCAAGTGGACCAACCGGATCCGGTTTCTCGTTTGGGAACTTCACCGTCCGAGCCGGCTTGTCCACCGGATCGGTTGGCGTGACCAGTACCTCAGGCATGCCAATGCCGGCATCTCCTTTGCCCGCTCCAGCACTTGGTCCGGTCATCATCACCTCCACGCTACTCCCGGGGCGAGCGCTACGCCGTCCGAGAGCTGCGCGGAAAGAAGCAGGGTCCTCGGCCACGAGCACCTGCGCCGGGTACTCGCGGACAAGCTCGGTGGTGACGTAGGTGAGGAAGCTGCCGAACTGGATGAAGCATCCATCCACAGGAAGTGGCCCTCCCGCGAAACAGCCGGCGTTGTCGCTGATGAAGGTGAACCCGCCGTAGTTGCAGACGAGCCCTGAACGCACGCGTACGCCGGAGCTGGTGATGGAACCCGTCCGGATGGAAACCCCAGCCAACGCCACTGCTTGCCCCACGGTGGGCGCCAACTGTCGTGGTGGTGTCACGGCAGATGCCATAGGATGGCTTAAGTTGGGGGCTCGCTAGGACGTTGGGGGATCCGGGGAGGGTGTGCGCGCTCAGGAAGCACGCATGAAGAACCACGAAGAACACGCAAGAACAAGCAAGAAGGAGCAAACCAAGAACAACCAAAGCACACCAAGATGTACCCTGCTTCGGGGCCCTCTTGTGGAGGTAACACCCCTACTGCAGCACTAGCCTACTCTCTTTATATCTCAATGGTCACAAGTACAGAGTGCTCCTTGAGCTATATGAAGCAACAATGGTGAGAGCTCTAGGAGGAAGATGGAGCAAGGGGGAAAATGAGGCTTCTTGTTCGTCGTCCCTCGCCCTGGAGGATGTGCTGGTCTATTTATACACTAACCGGATTACCATTTTGCCCCTGGCCGGAGACGACAATGGCATGGACAAGAGGAACAGGACAAGCTCTGGCTACTGTCACTCAGTCCAGTTCATCGTCAGTCCAACGGCAGGTCTATCTTTTCCTCTTTGAGCTTAGGCCAGCGTAGCCCACCGGAGCCTAGGCCACTGCCCTTTCCCGAAATAGCCGAGTCAGCGTCTAGGGCCTTGCTACCCGGAAAACCCGTGGCTCGATCTGGCTGTCTTCTGAGCCTCGGGCAGGAGACCTGCAGGACCCGTTAACTTACTGACATTACTTGGCCCTTGTGCAATATCCGACATTGCCCTGTGCCGGATCCTTCCTGACCAACTCGGCTAGGTTAAGCCGGATCCCTTCTGACCAACCCGGCTGGGTTAAGCCGGATCCCTTCCTCTGATCCGGCTAGACTTTGCCTGATGCCTTTTGGCCTCTCCCTGCATTTAAACATGATCCGGTTTGTGAGACCCGGATTGACCTTCCTTTCCACTTCATAGCTCCAACACTACCTCTTTGCCCTACCCGGGGGCAACCCCCCGACAGGCAGGGTGCCGGGAAGAGCTTCAGAACCCCCCGAGTTAGGGTTGACGACGGCGGCGGCAGCGAATATGTTCTGGATGAAAGGCTCGGTGTTTTAGGGTTTTCTCGTCTCGGGGAATAAATAGGCGATGGGGCGTTGTCGGCGGACCCCCGAGGGGCCCAAACCACAGGCTGGCGCGGCTGGGCCCACTGCCGCGCCGCCAGGTGGTTTGGCCACCTCGTGGCTCTCCTTCGTCTCTCCTTCGGACTCCGTGTACGTGTTGGAAAAATAGGGATTTGGCCTTTTGTTTCGTGCAATTCCGAGAATATTTCCATAAGTAACTTTCTGAAACCAAAAACAGCAGAAAACAGGGAACTGGCACTGTGGCATCTTGTTAATAGGTTAGTCCCAGAAAATGCGTAAAAGTGATATGAAGTGTATATAAAACATGTAGCAAATGGTATAATATAAGCATGGAACAGCAGAAATTATGGATACGTTGGAGACGTATCAATTGTAAAGAAGCTTTTGAGTCTCTAAAAAAGGCTTTAACCACTGCTCCTGTTGTTCAACCTCCTGATTGGACTTTACCTTTCGAAATTATGTGTTATGCTAGTGATTTTGCTGTAGGTGCTGTTCTTGGACAGCGAGTAGATAAGAAGTTGAATGTTATTCATTATGCTAGTAAGACTCTTGATGCTGCTCAAAAGAATTATGCCACTACTGAAAAAGAGTTTTTAGCAGTAGTTTTTGCTTGTGATAAGTTTAGACCCTATATTGTCGATTCGAAAGTTATTATCCATACCGATCATGCTGCTATTAGATGCCTTATGGAAAAGAAAGATGCTAAGCCTAGACTTATAAGATGGGTGCTTTTATTACAAGAGTTTAATTTGCATATTGTAGATAGGAAAGGTGCTGAAAATCCTGTCGCTGATAATTTGTCTAGATTGAAAAACATTTCTTATGATCCTGTTCCTGTTAACAATAGTTTTCCAAATGAACAATTGGCTGTGATAAAGGTAAGCTCGTGAGAAAGTCCTTGGTATGCTGACTATGCTAACTTTATTGTTGCCAAGTATTTGCCTCCAACAGCTCAGCAAAGAAGGAAATTCTTTTATGACTTGAGGCACTATTTTTGGGATGACCCACACTTATATAAAGAAGGAGTGGATGGTATAATGCGGAGATGTGTTCCAGAATTTGAACAAAAAGAAATATTGAGAAAATGCCATGGAAGTGCTTATGGAGGATATCATGCTGGAGATAGAACTGCACAAAAGGTTTTACAATCAGGTTTTTATTGGCCTACTCTTTTTAAAGATACAAGAAAATTTATTTTATCATGCGATGAATGTCAAAGAGTTGGCAATATAACTAGACGCAATGAAATGCCTATGAATTATTCTCCTGTTATTGAACCTTTTGACTGTTGGGGATTTGACTTTATGGGTCCTTTTCCTCCTTCTGATGGTTATACTCATATACTTGTTGCTGTTGATTATGTTACTAAATGGGTAGAAGCTATACCAACATCTAGTGCTGATGGTGAGACATCATTAAAAATGCTTAAAGATATTATTTTTCCAAGGTTTGCTGTGCCTAGATATCTCATGACTGATGGTGGTTCTCATTTTATCCATGGTGCTTTTAGAAAAACCCTTGCTAAATATGATGTTAATCATAGAATTTCTTCACCTTATCATCCTCAAACAAGTGGTCAAGTAGAATTATCAAATAGAGATATTAAATCTACTAGCTAAATGCCCGTGCGTTGCAACGGGTGGACAAGAGCTTTTTAAAATAAATCCCTGTGTTTATTTATTTTAATTTTGAATGCATAATATTCACAACCATGTACATTACGAGCACTCATTTTCACCCTAAGTCAAAGGCTAACAATCGGTAGGAGTTAAAAAACATGCAAACTTATCACTGCGATCACAACTCGACTTTTACACAATAAGCTAATTGATTAGCACAAATGTAACTGCTCAATCCGGTTTTCTTTTGCATCGTGAAATGATGCTTGGTTACTTCACCCATCACACCAGACCAATAAACAAATGTGAACCTACTTACCTACACCATACACGGAATAGCTAGCACCTGTGGAATGAGAGCAGGTTATGGCGCATGACACAGGCCTGATCTTTCGATAACGCCACCTCGAAATGACTGAATCCACGAACACGATCGACACCAGAACAAACTGCTCGTCCAATGGTGACATCACGATGACAATGACAATCATCCGACTCGGGTGAGCAGTGAGCTTACACAACACACCTCGTCGGAGGACATGCGTAGTGCCTTGCCACACTGCCACCGCCCACCAATAGTTCGGCGATCGTGTGGAACGCCCAATCCAGCCTTCACCAAGAACACACGTACGCACGTGGCACACCTCTTGGAAAAACAGAGGGACTAAAATGAAAAACAGCCGACGAACCGTTTTATGGCAAAGAAGTGGTAATATGCGATTTGGTGGGAGGGTACATCCGTCTATTGTACATGACGTACCAACCATCACCTGAAGACATATTATATAGTAGAGATTTTGCAGAAGACTGTTAATAAATCTAGAAAGAATTGGGCTAGGAAGCTTAATGATGCTTTGTGGGTTTATAGAACTGCTTATAAAAATCAAATGGGTATGTCTCCTTATAAAATGGTTTACGGAAAAGCTTGTCATTTACCTCTAGAATTAGAACATAAAGCTTATTGGGCCGTAAAAGAACTTAATAGAGATTTCAAACTTGCCGGTAAAAAGAGGTTACTTGACTTGAGTTCCTTAGATGAATGGAGAAGTGAAGATAATGAAAATGCTAGACTTTTTAAAGAGAAAGTGAAACAATGGCATGATAGGAGAATCCTAAAGAGAGAGTTTAATGTTGGTGAGAAAGTTCTATTGTATAGGTCTCGTCTCAGATTTTTTGCAGGTAAATTACTTTCGAAATGGGAAGGACCTTATGTTGTTTCAGAGGTTTACCGTTCAGGTGCAATCAAAATTACTTCGCTTGATGGTGACAAATCTCAAGTGGTTAATGGTCAAAGACTCAACATTATATTTCTGGGGATTCTTATAACGAAGACGTTGATATTATTCAAGTAGTGACTCCGGAAGATTTTATTAAAAGTCAAATTCAGAAAACTGCAGTCTGTTTTCGAATAGGTAACAGTTTTGGTAAGAAAAGTTCGCGTTTAACTTCCCAACTTATGTTTTTGTTGTTTTTATTAAATATGGAAAATTACGAGCCGAAAACGGGGAGGAAACGGTGCCCGAGGGCACCACACCACCCCACGGCGCGGGCCCACCCTTGGCCGCGCCGGGGCTTGGTGTGGGCGCCTCGGAGCCCGTCTCCAGCCCGGTTTCGACCTGGACTTTCCTTTTGTTATTAAACTTTTCGCTATATAACCCCCGGATCCCCCGAGGTCCGTATATCGTTTTCTCGTCGTGTTTTGTTTTCGAGTTGTTTCTGCCAGGAATTGTTTCCAGATTTAGAAGCATCATGGTCTCCAACAACAACAACAAGGGCAAGGAGGCTCTGGAAGATGATCTCAAGGATCCCGAGCTGGAGGAGGAAGTCAAGAGTGAAGCTGAAGATGAAGTAGAAGAAGACCCGCGCTCATACCCGCGCGCCACCATTGCAAGTATCGGAGTGGTGGCAAATCCATTCAACCCAAAGAGGAATGCGTGGATGAGCACAGGGGGGAAGGTTCCGCGTCATTGCTTAGCTCCAAGAACATCTTCTCCAGGCACCAATAACCCTTTCCACACTTTAATCCATAAATATCAGTTTGAAAGAGTTCCTGAGGCAAAACTACCCACTAGTTGGAATATAGATCGTTCTAACAATGCAGGAAAAGGAAGCTCTCAGTCTGATGAGAAGTGGGAAAACAATTCCAAGAGCTGGGACTCACAGTCTAATAGGTTCATGAACCGTATTGAACACAACACGGAGTTGATTCGTGCTCTCACTTACAAGATTAACGAGTTGAAGGAGTTGGTTGAGAAGCTTATTAGGGATTCACCATCACCACCGAAGGAGTAATTCATCATTGGTATTGGCATCCCCTCAACTTGTTCCAGGCTTGGGGGGAGTGCCGCGGTATCATCACCATTATCTTTTACCTTTTACTTTTCAGTCGAGTCATATCATGAGTAGAAAAGTTATCATATAGTATGGTTTGCACCGTGGAAGTATCTCTCCTTTAGTTGGTTATCTATGTATCCCTTGGTGTGAGTTGCCGTCATTGGAATATTAATGAGAAGTTTTATCATTTACTTTCTGCACACTTTATTTTATTTTGCAAATTTCTGTCATATGAATGATCTTGTTGTTAGTATTGGCATCACTTTGGGAGCATCAAGTAAATCTATTTGGTTTTGGCAAACTTAGCATTGGTCAGTAGCAACAATACTTTGAGACTTAAGTAGAAAAGAGGGGATTGCATGTAGATACATTATCTCATTATCTTTCTTTCTTGTTGGCTCATGAGCTTAGTATTCTCAAGTTAAAATTATTTGTGTTTACAAGGAAGATTGCATGATTGTTTCTATTACATTTATATTTGTTTGTATCCCTCCACTCTTATGCTTGCTACCCAGCCTTTCTAGCCAAAAACCTGTACTGAGAGGGAATGCTTCTCGTGCATCCAAACCTTGAGCCAAAACCCATGCCATTTGTGTCCACCATAACTACCTATATGTGGTATTTCCTTGCCACTCCAAGTAAATACTTCATGTGCTACCTTTAAACTATTCAAAAGCTACTACTCCTTATTTGTGTCACTGTTTACTAGCTCATGAGGACGGGGTGGATGTCTTTATGTCAACTGTCAAACAGACTTTACCACCGGACTAGCGGCATATACATCCGCTTATCCATTAATTTTGCAAAAAGAGCTGACAAATGGGGTGCCCAGTCCCAATTAATTACAACTTTAACCGCTTAATTCTCTTCACATTTTTGCCCTGATTTATCAGTCAAGCAATGACAAACAGTGAAATCTATGCATGTGTAAACAAAAGAGAAGAGGGATGATCTGCCTTGCTGGTAGAAATAACGTCCTTCATGGGAGC
Organism: Poa pratensis; assembly: GCA_947311845.1. Lineage (NCBI taxonomy): Eukaryota > Viridiplantae > Streptophyta > Magnoliopsida > Poales > Poaceae > Poa > Poa pratensis. The sequence continues at coordinate 31,666,842 of CAMZMU010000073.1, read as the reverse complement.
CGCTCTTAAAAGTCTGGTTGGCAGGGGTCATATTGTACTTTCCATTTTCCGATTCGTTGACAATTTTCATACACCACTCAAAACTTATATTTTTTATTCTCTATATGATTTCAAAAACTTAAAAAGCTCTAGCACATGATTTAATCCCTGCTTCCCTCTGCGAAGGGCCTTTCTTTTACTTTTATGTTGAGTCAGTAAACCTATTCCCTTCTTTCTTAAGCAAGCATTTGAGTTGTTGTGATTCAACCATCTATATATTAATATTATCAATCATGTCTGTTATCCTTCCTTGTTTTGTACAAGTCTTTTATCTGAAGGAATATAACTTTGAAAGTTATCAATGACTGTAAAGAAATTGTGATAATTGAGCATGTAAGTTCTGCAATATAACTCCGATATAAGGACTCTACTCGAAAGATAAGTACAATCTGTTAATTGTTCTCTGACCAAGAACGAAGTTTGCCATCACCAAACTATGATTTTCTTTATGCACCTTTATTGTGATTTCCATTACTCATTCCAAGATAAGTTATATGAGGGGAAGTTGCTGTCTAAAATGATTTGTGTATTAATACATATTGATGCTTCTTGTCCGTATTCTTTATTATCGACGCTTCACTCCATAAACCTGTGGTCTGGTTTACTGAGTTCAGCTTTCGCTTGGGGACAAGCGAGGTCTAAGCTTGGGGGAGTTGATACGTCCATTTTGCATCACTATTTTATATCATAATTTACTGCTATTCATTGATATATTTCATATTTGGATGATATACTTATGTTATTTTATCTTGTTTTGCATGTTTGATGATTATTGGAGAATTAACTGCCGGAGCCAGGATTCAGCTGGAAAAAGCATCGTCAAGACACCCTATTTCTGAAGATCAACAATTCACGGAAAATATACAGATGTTCCTATTTTGTCAGATGCCGGAGCCAGCCAAAAGGGGAGGCTGAGATGGGCCACGAGGGGCCCACACCACCCCACGGCGCGGGTCCCCCCTCTGCCGCGCCGGGGCATGGTGTGGCCACCCTGGCCCACCTCTGGCGCTCCCCCTTCGCGTATTTCATCCCCCAGAAACCCTAAGACGGAGAGAGCCATCGAGGAAATATTCTGCCGCCTCCACGAGGCGGAAACCACAGAGAGAGAAAAGCTCTCCGGCAGGGAGAAATCTGCCGGGGAAATTCCTTCCCGGAAGGGGGAAATCATCGCCATCGTCATCGTCATCACGCTGGACTTCATTGGGATCATCATCATCTCCACCGCCGTCACCATCATCTCCATCGCTCCACTCCGTTCCACTGTAACATCTAGGGTTATACTTTGTGTAGTTCATAGGGGAAACTTTCCCGGTGTTGATTACTACTTGTGGTTGATGCTATTAAGTTTTATCGGTGAATTGAAGTATATGTCTAGATTGTTATTCATCATTATATCACCTCTGATCATGATCCATATGATGTCTTGTGAGTAGTTCGTTCAGTTCTTGAGGACATGGGAGAAGTCATGCTGTTAGCAGTGGAACTATGTTGAGTAATATTTAATGGTTTGATATTTAAGTTGTGGTGTTATTCTTCTAGTGGTGTCGTGTGAACGTCGACTACATGACACTTCACCTTTATGGGCCTAGAGGAATGCATTGTGTATTCGGCTACTAATTGTGGGGTTGCCGGAGTGACAGAAACCTAAACCACCGTTAGTAAACCGGTGCATGAGGGAGTGTAGGATCTCAGAGTTTAAGACGGTGGTTAGATTTATCTTAATTACTTCCTTGTAACGCGGATGCTTGCAAGGGGTTTAATCACAAGTATGTATTAGTCCAAGTTAGGGCAGTGCATTAGCATAGGTTCACCCGCACAACACTTATCAAAACAATAAAGGTTAATCAGTTGTAGGAAGCGAAAGCACTTGACGAAATTCCCGTGTGTCCTCAAGAACATTTTGCCATCATAAGTAAACCAACCGGCTTATCCTTTGCTCTAAAAAGGATTGGGCCACTTGCTGCAATTATTATTACTGTCTTTTATTTACACGTATTTTATTTATCTGCAATATCAAAAACCCCTAAAAACTTGTCTGCTAGTATTTACAGTGATTCCTTGATCAAAACTACTTGTCAACACCTTCTGCTCCTCGTTGGGTTCGACACTCTTATTTATCGAAAGTACTACGATACACCCCCTATACTTGTGGGTCATCAATGGGCCGGAGACTCCGGCCTCTGAGCATCCCTGAGGCCGGAGACTCCGGCCTAGGCAAAACAGCAGTAAAACAGCAAAACCTGAAATGCAGTAACTTTCTCGTTCGAACTCCAAATCAGGTGAAACCAATTTTATTGGAAAGGTAACAACAAGAGTTTTCCTACATGGGAAGGTGTGGAACTCCAAATCAGGTGAAACCAATTTTGTTGGAAATATTAAAAACCATAAATAGAGTTAAGTTGACACACATGGGAAGGTGTGGAACTTTCCTCACGGATAAACCGATAATATTTCCAACACGAAAACGTAACAAGTTTTCCCAACAAAAACCATAAATAGAGTTAAGTTGACACTCATGGGAAGGTGTGGAACTTTCCTCATGGATAAACCGATAATATTTCCAACACGAAAACGCAACAAGTTTTCCCAACAAAAACCGTTTTCGAAGAATTTAGGTTTGTCATGAAGATCACGACAAGCACCAAAACCCAATTAGGAGAAAAACCAAATAAGAACCAAGAAAGATGATGATGCCAAGTATGCAAAGGTTTGAGCTCTCCACAAAGATGCGATCAAGTTACTCACTTGAGAGCCCCTCTTGATAGTACGCCGTCTGTCCTATAACCCGGTCTCCCACTAACACCAAGAGACCGGTAAAATAGAAACCCTATCAAGATCATACATTTGCCTTGCGCATTCCACTTGAGCTAGATGATGACGATCTTGATCTCTTCAAGTGGACCACCTTTCTTGATTGCGCTTTGCTTGGTGAAGACTCACATATCGCTCCCCCATACACTAATATGGGAGAGCCTCTATAAGGCACATCACTTGACCAATATCTCCAAAAGGGTGACAAGTTTCAAGCATAGGATTTCTTCGAGATGCTTCTCTTGAACTTGCACTTCAACTTCTTCTCTTAATATATATGATGACTTGGATATTGCTTTGGTCATCACTTTATCTTCTTCTTTCAATCTTGATACCAACACATGGTGTTCAAGCATTGCCAATGGACAAGCCCTACAAGGATAGCTCAATGCAACCATTAGTCCATAGAGATTGCCATTGATTACCAAAATCACACATGAGGGCTCACGCACTTTCACCTTGTTCATCGCCGCTTGAAATGTCGCAAGTGCTGCTGTCAGACCGAAGGGCATCACACGAAATTCATAATGGACACTATGTGTGCAAAATGCAGTTTTGCATTCATCATCTTCTACCAATCTGATCTGATGGTACCCTGAACGCAAATCCAATTTGGTGAAAAATTGCGATCCAGCTAGTTCATCCAATAACTCATCGACCTTTGGCATTGGATAACGGTCCTTCACTGTCACTGCATTGAGATGTCGGTAGTCGACATAGAAACGCCATGTCCCGTCCTTCTTGCGGACTAGCAAAACTGGAGAGGCAAATGGGCTGCGGTTTGGTTGAATGATCCCTTGCTTGATCATGTCTTTTATCTGTCTCTCAATTTCATCTTTTGCTGTGGTGAATACTGGTATGGTTTCACATTGACTGGCTGAACCCAAGGCAACAATGTGATGATGTGATCATACTCTCTGTGAGGAGGCAGTCCAGTAGGTGTGTTGAAACAGTCGGAGTATTGCTGCAACACTTGCTCAATTTCCATTGACACTGTCTCCACTTCGCCAGTTTCTGCCACATTCAACTGCACAACATGTTCCAATGCTCTATGGACAGCTAAGGTGTGCAACTCATCAAGGGAAATGGGTGCACAACTTTGCACATTTGAGGATATCCCTTTGAGCACCACCCGTGTCCCATTCAGCTTATACCTCAGTGTCTTCTTGGACCAGTCAACCCACATTGGTGGTAAACTCTCCAGCCAATCCATGCCCAACACCATGGCATAACCAGGCACGCTGAAAATTTTGAATGAAGTGGTGAATTGGGTGCCTTGACATGACCACTTCACATCTGGGGTGGCTTGATCCACTGTTGTGTGCCCTCCATCAGCTACTGCCACTTGTACTGTAGGAATTTGCTGAGTAGCCAGGGAAAGTTGTTCCACTGTATCTGCACTCACAAAACTCCCCGCACTACCAGAGTCAACCAGCAATAAAATTTGTTTCCCATTGCATTTCCCTTGCAGCCGAATACTCTTCTTGGATTTGATACGTCTCCAACGTATCCATAATTTCTGCTGTTCCATGCTTATATTATACCATTTGCTACATGTTTTGTATACACTTCATATCACTTTTATGCATTTTCTGGGACTAACCTATTAACAAGATGCCACAGTGCCAGTTCCCTGTTTTCTGCTGTTTTTGGTTTCAGAAAGTTACTTCTGGAAATATTTTCGGAATTGCATGAAACAAAAAGCCAAGTCCCTATTTTTCCAACACGTACACGGAGTCCGAAGGAGAGACGAAGGAGAGCCACGAGGTGGCCAAACCACCTGGCGCGGCAGTGGGCCCAGCCGCGCCAACCTGTGGTTTGGGCCCTCGGGGTCCGCCGACATCGTCCATTCGCCTATTTATTCCCCGAGATGTGAAAACCCTAAAACACCGAGCCTTTCATCCAGAACATATTCGATGCCGCCGCCGTCGTCAACCCTAACTCGGGGGGTTTCTGAAGCTCTTCCCGGCACCCTGCCGGAGAGGGGAATCATCACCGGAGGGCTCTACATCGCCATGCCCGCCTCCGGAGTGATGCGTGAGTAGTTCATCCTTGGACTATGGGTCCATAGCAGTAGCTAGATGGTTGTCTTCTCCACTTGTGCCATCATGTTTAGATCTTGTGAGCTGCCTATCATGATCAAGATCATCTTATTGTAATGCTACATGTTGTGTTTGCTGGGATCTGACTTATATTGATACCTATGTGGAGCTGAATATTATATTATCATGTCTATGTCATTTGTGATTTTGCATGCTCTCCGTTACTTGTTGAAGCCTTGGCCAAGTGAATACTTGTAACTCCAAGAGGGGGTATTTATGCATGATAGTTGGGTTCAACCTCTATTTAACCTGGGATAGTGACAGCAAGTTCTAAGGTTGTAGATGTGTTGTTGCCACTAGGGGTAAAACAACAATGCTTTATTCAAGGATGAATGTATTGTTTACATTACGCACATTACTTAATGCAATTGTCTGTTGCTTGCAACTTAATACTGGAAGGGGTACGGATGTTAACCGGAAAGTTGACTATTTAGGCATAGATGCATGCTGGATAGCGGTCTATGTACTTTGTCGTAATGCCCAAATGAATCTCATAGTAGACACCACAACTCACACATGCATGTTATATGCACTTATCAATTGTCAATTACCCAGCTGTAATTTGTTTACCCAGCATGTTAGTTATCTTATTGGAGAGACACCACTAGTGAACTGTGGACCCCGGTCCATTCTTTTACATCTGAAATACAATCTACTGCAATCATTGTTCTATACTGTTTTATGCAAACAAACACCATTTTCCATTCGATACGTTTAACCCTTTGTTTTCAGCAAGCCGGTGAGATTGACAACCTCACTGTTAAGTTGGGGCAAAGTAATTTGATTGTGTTGTGCAGGTTCCACGTTGGCACCGGAATCCCTGGTGTTGCGCCGCACTACACTCCTTCACCAACACCTTCGAAGCAAACCTCGTTTTCCTACTGGTTCGATTAAACCTTGGTTTCATACTGAGGGAAAACTTGCCGCTGCGCTCATCATACCTTCCTCTTGGGGTTCCCAACTGACGTGTGACGTACAAGCAGAGTTTCTGGCACTGTTGCCGGGGAAATATTCCCTCGTCAACTTAGAGCTAGCAGGATTGTACCCCAGCCAGAGCACACAGAGAAATATGTGTCAATGGCTCCTCTTCACTTGATGTGTTCTGTTCAGTGTCACTGTCAACTGACTCACATTGCAACACTGCCAACAGTTCTTCCACCACATTCAGAGGCACACTCATACTGCATTTATGCCCCTGCTGGTATTTTTCTCCACAGGTAAAACACTCACCACGAGCTCGCCTCTGGTCTCGTAAACTTTTGACTCGATCATCCCATTGCAATTTGGGTTTGGGTTTGTCTTCTGAGAACTTTCCCCCGTCAGTATTTGGTGCAGAGAAAATCCCCTTGCCAGAAAAGCCAGTTCGAGAATAAGATTGCTTGAATTCCGACTTGTATCGGTTGCTTGAATAGCCACGAGTTTCTTCGAGCATCTCCTCCTGTTTTTCAGCAAGAGCTAACGCATCATTAACTGTTCTAGGATTATGCAATCTAATAGCTCTTTGAATATCCTTTTTTAAACCGCTAACAAATTTAGTGACGAAGAATGCTTCATCATAGTGTTTGTTATAAACCAAAACCTTATGCCGAATGCCTTCAAATTTATGATAATAGTTTTCTACGGTATCAGTTTGTCTACACCTCTTCAAAACCTCTAAGTGTCTATGATGTTTATCTTTACCAAATTTAGAATGGATGGCAACACATAATTCCTCCCAGCTCTCAACCTCATGCTCAGCCTCATAGGTTTGCAGCCATAGTGCTGCATTCCCAGTGAAATGCATAGTAGCAAAATTGGCCCAGGTGTCATGATCAACATCGTAAAGCGTGAAATACTTCTCACAAACCTGCTTCCACCACTTTGGATTGTCACCATCAAAGCGTGGAAACTCAGTTTTAGGTGGTCCAGAGGTTCTACCATGATTGTGTCGCGATCCAGAGTGAGCAGTGTCATAGTAAGCATCAGAAGGCTCTCCTAACTCAAAACGGACATGAGTACGTGGAGCAGTTCGCGTACCCTTGTCCAGGGCAGGTGTCTGTGCCCGCGAGGCAGCAGTCACGGTACCCTGGTTCATCGTGTCGTCGCCGTGCCATTCAGGCCGAATGGTATTGATGGGAGGCAAGGTAGGTACCTTCTCCAACGCCGTCACTCTTGCACCCACAGACTCCATGGTTTTCTGCAGTTCCTTCACCGCGGTGTCCACTTGGGGGATCCACAGGTTGAGGCCCTTCAATGTGTCGCAGATGCTCTGGATCGAGGTTGCTGTCTCCGCTCCCTGCTTGCGCAACTCCACCAGATCCGCATGTACTTGATCCATGACCACCACGTCACACTTCTCCCAGATCACGTCCGAAGATGCCAACGCCTTCCGCCGCCTTCACGATGCGCCCCCAATGACGAGAGAAATTGGTTGACAAGCCGGAATTTCACAAGTGACGGAGGAATCGTCACTCAACCGCTCGTACCCGGCCAATTCACGCCGCAAGCAGTCTACCGCCGCCGTACGCCGCCGCTGGAGCCGATGGAGTCTGCTCCCACACCGCCGCCACAGGGAGGAGGCAGGCCAGTGGGATTTCACGGGAGATCCCAACCACTGCGCCCCCAATCAACCCGAATCGCCTCCGTTTTTGGCTCAGATCGAGAAGTGGAATTCAAATTTGTGGAAGGTGGGTAGAATCGGTGGCTCTGATACCAGATGTAAGGGTTCTAGCGAGGAATTCACTATGAATTGATAGGGTTCAGTAGCATAATTCGATCTGATACACGCCCGGCGTCACGCGCGAACAGAATCGCGAACACGCAGGTTCGGAGAAGGAAGAAGAGAGAAGACCCAGCAGGGTTCTGATTAGCTCATACTCGACATGCCCCCACACGGACACGGCAACACTGCCTAAGTGGACCTGTCGTGGACGTCGATCAGCTTGGGTCTGGTCGCCAGATGGGCCGCTCGCAGAGCCTGGCGTCTCACGGCCCGCCTCCTGGTCCTCAACGCGTCAGGCAGATAGCGTGTCGTGACATTGAGCTCCTATTTTACAAAGCCACTAGTTTAAAGAATTTTAAAATTAATCGAAAAACACTTTGATGCCGCACTCTCATGGTGGTGAACACGAAATGCCTACAAGAAGGAATCAAACTTCGAAAGAAATAATCACCCAACGGCTGTGATAAGCAATCTCAAAATAATAAAGAACATCCGCATATCGATATTTTTCCAATGCGTTCTCACATAAATCCAAAAAAAATGAGACCACCGTGATAGTATAATGTGACCAATGAAACCACAAGAAGCTTGTGTCATGCGTGTAGCCAATTACGTCGCAGTATACTTACGAATGGCGGGAAACGATAAATCGCAGTATACTTACGAATGGCGGGAAACGATAAATCACAATTATTTTCATTGGAAAATGATGGCGAGCTGATCTGTTCTGAGATAATGAACAACTGAAACTTCACATTTATGATTACTACACAATGCTGTTTGGTGAAAAATCGGTGTCGCTGATGGGTATCGATTCTAAAACTTTTGGCCCTGAGGGGAGGATTTCAGATGAGAACCTTGAGGAGTTAAGTAAGCCATTCTCCATGGAGGAGCTTGAGCGGTTAAATGTATAAAAATTAACACAACGTCGGGGTCTGGCGGTTTCTCACTTCAAATTTCTAAGGAATTCTGGCATAAGGTCAAAGATCTGACCAAATAAATGTGTGATGATTTGCATGTTGGTCGTTTGGATCTTGGTAGGGTAAACTACGATGTGATTATTCCGATTCCAAAGATCAAAGATGCGAATGTCGTTAAATAGATCGTATGATTTGTTTGCTCAATGTAATCTTCAAGATTATTTACCAAAGTTATTGCCAGTTGTCTTACGGTGGTGGTCACTAAAGTAATTCATCCAACGCAAACATCTTTTATCCCGGGCGGGCATTATCCTAAAACTTGATTTCGAGAAGGCGTATGACAAGGTGGGATATACTTAAGAAGAAAGGTTTTGGTGAGAAGTGGATCGCTTGGATTATCATGGCAGTCCAAACAGACAAAGTTTGCATAAACTTCAACAGGAAGACGGAGAATATTTTAGAACTTTTAGAGGGCTCCGCCAGGGGGACCCTCCCCACCCCCCCCCCCCCCCCCCCCCCCCCTCTTTTGTTCAAAATCGTAGGGATGTTTTGGGGGCCATGATCTTGTCTACAAAACTTAATGGTCACGTCAAGACTAATTCCTCATTTGGTTGATGGAGGTGTTAGGCATTTGTAGTAGGCTGGATGCACTTCTCTTTCCCGAGCTCAAGGACCAGTCCATTATGAGTCAGGGTGTCAAGCGGCGTCCCGCTTCGTCCCGCAAAACTCAACAATTAGTTCAAAGGTAACTCATCACATTTATGAAATTAACACTAAATTCTACTGTGCTAGTGTCCCGCATACCACCCCGCTTGACACCCTAATCATGACTATGAAGTTTGTTCTTTACCGTTATGAGATGATTTCTTGTTTCAATATAAACTTTCAAAAGAGTGAAATTTTCGTCTTTGGGGTTGATTTGGAGAAACAAGTTTGAGTCGCAAACCTTTTCAATTGTGCTCTTGGCTCATTTCCCATGAAATACGGAGTTTCGGTGTCTTCGTTTAAATATCTATCCTCTGACTTTGAGTTCCTCCCAACAAGGTTCATATAAACCTTGGGTGGTAGCAGCCAGTGCCAAACGGGTGGCAGAAAATTTCTCATTGACTCTTGCTTGGGTAACACCCCGACCTATGTCATGGGATTTTATTTTCTGAACTAAGGTAATAAGTACACGATGGATATGCAACGGGCAAAAATCTACCGGGAAGGATCTAGAGGTAATAGCAAATATCATATGGTTCGTTGGAGTGACATGTTCGGTCCTTCAGATATTGGTGAGTTAGATTTTGTGGAAAGTCTAGATGCAATGTTTCTCTTTTGACGAAGTGGATCATGCAACTTGAAAAAGGCGATCAGGATTTGAGTTGTCAAATTGTGAGACATAAATATCTAGATAATGTCAGTTTTTTTCCCGAGTCAGTTGGTAAATATCCTGATTTTTTTTTTAGAAAGGGGAATTTTATTAATCCCAGCCTCTGCATCGAGTGATGCACACAGACACATTATTACAAAGTGTAACATATCTTAAAACATATTCAAAAATCACAAAGATTGAAAAAGACACCTCAGCTGACAGTGGCGTAAATGAGTAAACTACGAAAGTCGACTAATATGCTGCCACGAATGCCGGGAGAAAAAATCCTGTGCCACCCGCAGGAGTCTCGTACATCCAGCCACCATAAGTTCCCGCTGGTCCGAAGGCAGCAGGAAAGCGCATAACTGGATCCAGTGCACCGCCGTATGGATAACCTATAAAACGTGAAATTTATCTTTCCTGTTAAAAACAATATCATTCCGACAATTCCATATGGATTAACAAATAGCTGACACGCCTATACGAATCCTATTTTTGGTCTTGTGATCCACTCCCCTCAACCAATTCCCAAACATATTTGTGACATTGGTAGGAGGTGGGATATTATAAATACAGAAAACCACCCTCCAAATGAGTTTTGCAAAAGGGCAGGAAATAAAAAGATGTTCTATAGTCTCATCATTCCTACAAAAGGAACAATGTGAATTACCTTTCCAATTCCGCTTAGCCAAATTAACTTTTGTTAGCAAGACTTTTTTATGAAGGAACCACATAAAAATATTTATTTTCTGTGGAATTTTTAATTTCCAAAGATACTTTTGTAGATATCTAGTATGTCCATTCATTAAATCCTCATACATAGATTTTACTGTAAATTGGCCGTTTTGGGTCAAATTCCACTTAAACACATCTGGAACATCTGTCAACGTTACCTCCATTAATCTGTGGCATAGATGAGACCACATGTCCCATTTATTCTCTACTAGGGCCCTCCTAAATCCGAGATTTAGCGGCGGTGCATTGTGTAACACATCATGAACCGACACATGTTGTTGCTGCACAATGTTATATAGTAATGGATATTGGTTCATCAATGGGGAATCGCCCAACCAAGTATCTTCCCAGAATCTTGTTGTTTCCCCATTTCCAATTTTATAAGACCCCCTAATGAAGAAATCCTCTTTGACTCTCATTAGGCCTTTCCAAAAAGGAGAATCCGTAGGTTGAGCTTTCACTTGAGCTAATGTTTTACTATGTAGGTATTTGTTATGTAGCAACTCCTGCCACACCCCCTCCTCATTTAAAAGCTTGAAAAGCCACTTGCTTAACAAACATTTATTTTTTTAGCTCAAGTACCTCTACACCTAAACCTCCCTGGTCTTTTGGTCGACATATAATGTTCCATTTGGTTAGTCTATACTTTCTTTTATTCTCATCGCTCTGCCAAAAGAACCGAGATCTATAGAAATCTAACCTCTTTCGTACCCCTTTAGGTAATTCAAAAAAGGATAGCATGAACATCGGAATGCTTGTTAGGACCGAATTAACAAGAACCAGCCGGTCTCCATACGACAACATTTTCCTTTTCCAACAGCCAAGCTTGCCTTCGAAACGGCATTCGACTGGTTGCCATTCATCTTTTCGGAGTTTCCTATAGTGAATTGGAACTCCAAGGTATTTGAAAGGAAGAGATCCAGACTCGCAGCCGAAGATCTGCTTGTATTGGTTCTCTACCTCCTTAGCCTTCCCAAAACAAAAAAAATTCACTCTTGTGAAAATTTATTTTGAAGCCCGACAATTGTTCAAAAATACAGAGGATGAGTTTCATATTTACTGCTTTCTCCAAATCGTGCTCCATAAATAAAATCGTGTCGTCTGCATATTGCAAAATAGATAACCCTCCCTCCACTAAGTGAGGTATGAGACCACCTATCTGACCATCATCCTTTGCCTGAGCAATAAGAATGGCCAACATGTCCGCCACGATATTGAATAATATAGGAGACAGCGGATCCCCTTGGCGGAGCCCCTTTTTAGTTTGAAAATAATGACCGATGTCATTATTTACTCTAACACCGACACTCCCCCTGAACAAATTGTGTAATCCAATCACACCATTCTTGTGTAAATCCTTTCATACGCAAAACTTGTTGGAGAAATGGCCATTTTACTTTATCATATGCCTTTTCAAAATCAATTTTGAATATAACTCCATCCATCTTCTTCCTTTGAAGCTCATGGATGGTTTCATGTAGGACAACCACACCTTCTAAAATGTGTCTCCCAGGCATGAACGCCGACTGCGTCGGCCTAATAATCTTTTGAGCAATTTCAGTAATACGATTAGTACCTACTTTTGTAAAGATTTTAAAACTGACGTTGAGAAGACATATTGGTTTATATTGTTGAATCTGAACCGCATTTTCTTTTTTGGAAGCAAAGTAATAACTCCAAAGTTTAATTTAAACAAAGGCAAGTTCCCTTGTTTCAACTGAACGAAGGTAAATATCCTGATACGCTGAGATACATCCGGACAATTAAATCATGTGGGTCGGCATAGCTTAGCTAGTCACTCTCGCACACGACCCTTTTTTTTCTCTGCATCGCTTGCAAGACTACTAGTCTAAAACATCCATTTTTGAAAAAGCTATAAGGTCTTATAATAGTGAACGGAGAGAGTATTTGTAAGACATTTTGTGTCGAATAAATATACAAAGACACATTTTATTCTGTATGTAAAACTTGTAATTAAAATATTCAAAACATCTTATAATTTGTGAGAGAGGGAGTAGCTACAAAGTGTTATAAACAGAAACGTGTGGAGTCGCTTGCTTGACAGAAACGTGTGGAGTCGCTTGCTTGTCGTTGAATTCCTTCCATGGCCAAGCAACTTGCGACGCAGGCCTTGTTTGACAGCACCTAAAGCTAACTGAGAGCCAGGTCAAGGTCCATAAAAAAATACTGGCCTTTATGTTCTGCATGATTATACTATCTAATGTCCACATCTAAAATACAGACATGGAAACATCCGAGCATCATATACTGCATTGCATAGCATTGTCGAATCAATCATGAATGCAGTAAGCATCCCCGCCAAAGAAAAAAAAAGGCAGTAAAGCATCCATAGAAGTACTACCCATTAAGCATCCTCAACATCCAAGATCAGAAGCACAAGAAAACAGAGTGATATCCAAGTGGCTTTGAAGCAAAATTAACTACGATGCAACGTATACTACCAAGGAATCACTACCGAAGTAGGAGCAACTGTTCAGCTAGTCTGAGTGGGTATCATATCATCCTACACAGTAGATTGGCAACACGCCGATTGTGTCTCCGACAGAGAGCAAAAATAGCACTGTGAAACCTTCCAGCTCAGGATCACCTTTCTCTTCTTGATCAAAATTCAGAACTCTGTGCGCAGCTATCATTCCTCGTCGTCCTTGATTTCAGTTTGGGTGTCAGCCTTGGATTCACTACTGGTGCTGTCAGTGGCAGTGGGGCTGTTGGCCTTGGGCGGGTGGCTGCAGGAGGGTGAAGAACTGTCAGTGGCAGCGGGGTCGTTGACCTGGGCCTCGTTCTTTAACTGAACCAGTATGACGGTCAAATTGTCCCCCGACGGTACGCACCAATCAAGAAGTCCCTCACAGATGACACTCAGATCTCTACTCCCCTGCGTTTGATCACACCAGATGTCAAGGCAACATGAACAACACTCAGCAAATGCAAAACCATGTGCTTTTAGATATACTATTGCTAGCATGACAAGCAGAAATAACTGAGGAAATAAAACTCACCACCAATCTGGGGTGTACAAAATTAACCACATCTTGACTTGACTTCTCATGCCTGGAGAAGAAGAATAACAAGAAATTATAAAAGTTTGAAAGAGGAGAACAAAGATGTCTCTGTGAGTACTAGTGTCTGAATCTATCGGCTGCATAGCAGCTTGTGGTGGCTAGTAAGTTTTGCTTTACTCTCTTAGTAGCTTTAGCATATTCTTCCACGTGAACAGAAAATTTAGCACAATTCCTATTGCCATAAATGTCTCATGAAGCACTAAGGTTGTGAACTAGAGTAATCAAGCATACCAAGCAGACATTTCCAAATACTCCGGCCAGTTTAACAACCTTAGTGCTTCAAATAAACCTGATATGGAACCATCAAATTTAATAATCGTCTAAACAACACTGCAAAGCACTAGTTAACGCAGGAATTGGCAAATGTTGCTCTTTTCAGTTGAACTCATGAAAGAACATAATACTCCTCCGGTTCGAGAAATCATACAAAACTGAATTGCACACGGCGATGAAGTAGCTTGAACTCATACTCCACAGCTGATCGAATTCAACTGAACCCAAATTTTTTTTGAAGGAGAACTGAACCAAAATTTAAACCTCCGTGATAAATACTACAGTAGTGCCTAAGAGAGGAAACAAGCATGGAAGATAATAGTAATTCGAGTAGCTTAATTCTGGATGAACTATTGCACTTAGAAGAAAGTTATAAATAAACAGCCTCTTGTGTTATTTTTAGCTCAGGACTTACAAGATACCGTCGCTTGCTATCAGAAGAAAATCGATATCATCAGTTATGTTCTCCTACAAAAATAAATGGCCATTTTCAGCAGACCACACCCACAAGAAACAAATTTACACCGGGCTCACGCAACATAGTCACAAACTCACAGTGAGAATGTCAGGATTACAGATCATCTTTTGTTGTTCAGCATCCAAATCTGGGTTCTGCTTGTATTCAAAATCACCCGAAATGTTAGTCAAAATGCCCATCAAACAGTGAATAGGTAGCATCCAACAAACAAAAAGGAAATCAAATAAATACTACATACCGAGTGCTCTGGATATGGCTATTTTTCCATCGAGGCGAGGTACCCCCATGACCCTTCGTCCATCTGGCCGCATATCGACCTGCGGAAGGACTACTTGTCCTCCTGCAGCTTCAATTCTCTCTCTTTCAACTGGGTGGTCTGGCTTGTGATCGGTGGATAGATCAGTTGCCTTCCGATAATGTGGATATAGAATTGTCAGGCACCACTTGAACACATTAATTATGACAAATAGGATGCCCCACCCAGAAATTTGAGAAAAAAATACTCACTGTACCTGACCACTCCTTGAGAGTATACAACGGGAATCACCAGCATTTCCAACAGTTATCTGGTTGCCTCTAATGAGAGCCACGCATGCTGTGGTTCCTTCCCCTGTGGGCCCAATATAAGGTTTCTTCTGCAAAAAAAAAAACTAAGGTATATAGCAGAAAATCCAAAATCATATGGAAAAAAAGGATATCAATATACAATCAACTAATGCCACCATGGAAGAACATTTTCGATGTGCCCTTCGATAAAAGATGCAAACAAATGCAAGAAACAAATAATCGATTCAAACATGGGAAAAGAGTTATTGGTCATATAATACCTCAATTTTGGCAGTATGATAACAACCAAGGTGCAATGAGAACATAAGGAGCATTTGGCTTCCAATTCATAAAACCAGGCACTTATTGGAACACAAATTGGGATTATGAGTTAGAGATATCAGTGCCAACTTCAAAGCACATCTGTGAAAAGTAAGTGACCCTCCTTATCACACCCAATGATCTCTTCCCATTTCTTTTTACACATAATAATATGCAGCATCACAAATTTATTAACTTCTTTGGCAGATAAATGCTTAAAGAACAATCAGGAGTGGATATATCACCTTCCTGAGCGAGCTACAAAGACAAGCCGTGAGACGCCTTAGCAAATTTTCCTTACGAGGAGAATGAGGCTCCATCCACATATCTGGGCTTTTCAAGTTCTCATCAGTTCTGCAACAAATAAGCATTAGAGACTACACATTTCATATCTGCACATGCAACAAGTAAACTTATGTAGCAATTGCAACTTTGGAGGGAATGAGCATAGCATTGGCACTATCTCCAACGCTATAACATTTGCCCACCTTTCAATATTGAAGAAGTGCACATCTCTGAGTGCGGATTATGTGAACATGTGTCCGGGCTCCGGGCACACACCATAAGTAGTGGCACTTAATGCTTGTTTTGTTGTGTAGTCACAGTAGGGTCATATTGTTTAAATAAATATATATGGTTCACATTTTATAGATAAATTCATAAGTTTTGAAAACTTCATCCCTCTGTCGATAATGTGTGCGCATTCGCACATGTTCATATGTGACTTTCCATACTGATATAGCTAAAATAAAGTGTACATGATTTAATCATCTATTAGAAAATAACCTGGAATACGCTTTCTGTACTGCGATAGGCAGATTGTCTTCATAGTTTGGATCTTTGACAAGTTCAATATGAAGTTGCTTCGAACAATACAATGCTACTTTATCTCCTGAAACACAAAATATATAACTCTGCATGACCATCTTATATAACAGAAAACGAAGGCTGAATCAATCATATGTCTGTACAAGCTCATATATCAAAACAATGTGAAGACCAACACTAGGTGAAGATCAATACAAGTGTATCACTGGAAACAAAACATACACTATATGTACTGAATGTATCGGTAGCATACACTAATACATTTGCATAAACGTTTGGCCCCTCGCAATCTATACTTTAGCATAATCCATTTTCGCCTTATGATATCTTAGCACAGATCCGATTGCATAACTTGGTCATGTATGTTGAACTGTAGCAGTATTGCACAATTGGTTCATCATGATTGTATAGGATACTGACAGATGAAAATCATGACAAGTAGTAATTGTAAGATGCATGCACGGATATAATGTAATACATAGGTTCACACATGGTATGTGAATTTGGATAAGTATGAACTTTATGAGACTATAATCCTTTAATCAATGCATGAAATGGTGAGTTATGCTAAGAGCTGAAGTGCTTGGAATATGTTGGAGCAGTATCAGATAAAGATCAAACCTCCATGGCCATCAAAAACACCAAAGAATGATGTGGAACCCGTACCATCAAGATCTAGGATAGCTGTGTGCTGGAAATAAGAAGTGCATGGATCAAATTCAGTATTTCACAGAGTGCTGAATGAGTGTACTGCAATGGATCATACACATCCGTAGAAATTATCATCGATCCCCATAATAATATTATAAACTATAAAGTAGTGCAATATTACTCACAACATCTTGCATTGTAGGGCGATTTCCTCTCATACATGATGCGCCATACTTAATTCTGTCATTCTCTTCTCCAGAAGAACTCTTGGCGAACATATCAACCGTTGGAGGTTTTCTTTCCTGTAAGATTCCAGTATGAAAACAATAGCATGGAACTCCTTATCAGCAAAAACAAGGAAACATATAAACTGAATGTACTGATACTACATTGCAGAACGCACAAAAAACTTGATAAAAACATTTTTGAAGAACTGTTAAGTGACTCCATTTCAGATCAATGAAAGAAAGAGCAGTTTCTGGACACCATACCAGACCAGGATGCAAATACTCCAATTAAGAGAAGAGTAAAAACGATGAAGAGTTGAAGACTATTCCAGTTCCGATCAAGAAGAGTATAGGAACACCGTCGGGTTTGGGCCTTTGGGGTGCTAGACTCCTACTCGAACAATTAAACCACCATCAACCGCAAATGGAGAAAGCAGGGGCAACCACAACAGAAACATGAGAAGCAGGAGAGAGGCGAACTGAGATCAACCATGGATTCTCGGTGCTCTTAGACTCTCCAAGGAAATCACCACCAAGATGTCACCGAACGCAAAAACAAAAGCAGAAGCGGCAGCAGTAACAGAGAAAAACGAGGCAGGATCGACGAGGTGAAGAGAGAGCACCATCAAGTCTCGGTGGTCTCTAGCATCCTCGTCCTCCTCCAAGGAAATCACCATGAAGGAATATGTTACCAACTTCAAAAACAGCCGCAACAACAAAAGCTGACGCAACGAAAGAAACGCAAGAGGCAGATGCAAATTAAATCGAACAGAAAAGGGTATCGGGAATTCGGGATTCAAGCAAAAGCAGCAGCATAAGAAAAATGAGACAGGATCGACGAGGTGATCAGAGGCCACCATCGAGTCTGGGTGCTCTTTACCGTCCTCGTGCTCCTCCAAGGAAAATCACCATGAAGGCGCTACCGACTTCAAAATTAGAAAAAAAAACAGCAGCAAACGACAAAAACTGATGCAACGCAACGCACGAAACCGCGAGATACGGGCAGGATCAAAGTGGTACACGCGGAAATCGAACCAAAAAGGATCTCGGGGTTCAGCAAACGAGACAGGATGGACGAGGCGAACAGAGACCACCATCGAGTCTCGGTGGCCCTGCAGCATCCTCGTCCTCCTCTATGGAAAATCACCACGAAGGTGCTACCGACTTCAAAAATCAAACACAGCCCCCTGCTCGATCGACCAACCAGTACTAGCGCTCAACCGCGGCGAGAAGGAACCGAGAAGAACGGATAACACCACCAGAACCCGCCCACGTGATGCAAGGAAGCAAGTACACAGGGAGGGGGCGAGGAGAGGAAGAACCTTACCCTGCGTGGTTTGGGTTTGGGGTTTGGTGGGATGCGGACAAAACCAGAGAGGAGAGGGGAACAGAATTGACGGGGAGAGGGAGAGGAGAGGAGGAAATGCGGCGTGATCGATCGCCTCTCTCACCTTTCCGCTGCTCCGGAGAATCAAAAGCGGTTGTGTTTGCAGAGCGGAGCAGAGAGCGCAGAGCAGAGAGAGCAGGGTGCACGCAGATAAAGCACCACCACCGTCTTCCTTCGTCTCACCTCCTTTTCCTTTCGTTTCGTTTCGCCACGGTCGGGACACCCGCGCTGTCGGATCTTGGTCAGTGCCAGCTGGGAACAATCCGACGGTCCAGGGCAACGCACGAGCGGCGCTCGTGCCGCCCCGGGCCCGCTCGACTGGGCTTGGATCACCATCTGTGCCAGCTGGAAACGATCCAACGGCCCAGCCGCGGCCGTCGCGGCTCGACAGGGTACAGTCGGTGGGGTCCACCCCGCGCGAGCGCGCGCCCCTGATGTCGTGCGGAGTATGGCGCAAGGGGTGTTCCATCTCCTGCCTCCTCCGCCGCCGCCGCCCCGGTGTGCGCCCCTCGGTGCCGACCGGCGACCGCGCGGTTTCTTCGCCGGTCGGTGGCCGCCCACCGCCGAGATCGGAGAATACCCTTCCGGCGGCGTCCTTCTTGCTTGTTCGCCGGAACCCCCGAGCACCAGATGCTTCGCTGGAGATGGCGAGCAGACACTAGGGCTCGTTCCTGACGGCGCCTGCCTATGAGCTCGTGCCGCCTCGCGATGGCATGTTAGGTTTTATTCGTGGGCTGCCACACGTGCATCGCGAAGTGCTGGCAAAGTGGACTGGAAGTAGCAAGAGGAAGAAAGAGGCCCATTGTACTGAGTACACCGGCTGGAGCCGCATGTGGCCCATTGGAGTGGTGTGCGAGTGTACCGATCAAGAGAATGACATCGAATGCGTGATGAACTAAACTTCTCGTCCCCTTCTCCCTGATGATTGCAATATCTCGTCTAGCTCCGGTCGTCATAAATTGGTACCATAGCCACCCAAAATCCCCATAAAAATGTTCATTCTATTGCGCCCTTCACTCTGTCGACATTGATCCGTAAATTTCATTAGGGAGGGTGTGTAAAAAGTTTAGTGAAGCGCACAAAATCCTAGCTTGGGTGGATCTGGTTGGAGTTATGGTGACGAGACTTCCAACCCCTCCCCGCAGACGCAACTTGTTCTTTGTCGGACATAGAGGATGTCAACGACCTAGCTCTCCCTGACGACGTCGCTGACACGGAGGACAAGGAGGCCGGCCCAGCTGGACGTGACACAAGGCCCAAGAGATCTCGGCGCCGTCCTGGGTGGCTAGCTGGCGATGACTGAGTGGCTTAGCCACCTGCTACATAACCAGCCGTAGCTTCTCTTTTCTCTTTTGTCGAACAACTGAACTGTAATGGACGGCAGTGCCGTGACGAATTAGCCCGGGGGTGGTGGGGAGGAACCGGAGCAATCAACACTTCCTTGTTGGATCGAGATCCCGACGAGTTCGTCGTTCCTGCTTGTTCCTCCTGATTTCTCTCGGTAGCTAGGTGCTTACAAGTGGTATTCAGAGCCTTTCCGATCCCCAATTCTGGAGTTCCCCACCCACACGTACCCCACCCGATTCACTGCTAGAGCTCGCGCGGAGGCCATGGAGAACCTGGATCCGGCGTCGCGCGCGATCTACGACCTCATCCACTCCGCCACAGCGGAGGAGTTCGACAAGCGCTTCCTCGAGTACGAGAAGAGGACGCTCTCCCACGTGCGTGACTTCGTCGTCGACACGGAGAAGGAACTCAAGAAGATGAACACCGCCATCGACGCCGTGCGCTCCTCCGTCACCACGGATCTGGGAGCTACCCGAACCGCTATCGACGCCGTGCACTCCTCTGTCAACGCGGATTTGGAGTCCACGCGGGCCTCCATCGGCGAGGATCTCATCGCTGTCAAGGACACGCTGAGCTCGCAGATCGCGTCGCTGGTTTCGGCTCTCGATCGTGCACCGCGGCCAGTACCAGATGCGGTGGCAGATCGCCCCTCTGCTTCGTCCCTGTGGGAGCCAGGGCGCGGTGCTGCAGGCCAATCATGGCACGGCGAGCAACATCAGAACCGGGGATGATGGGTGCCTCACACCCCTCTCCTCCGGTCGGAGGTAACCTTTCCGGCCGGTCTCTATTGCAGCAATTCGATTCCAGTTCACCGCGACAGCGCTCTGACTTGGCTCCGCTTGTCTCTCGCGCGGCATTGCCTCAATTCGAGGGGAACAACCCGAAGCTGTGGCAGATCCGTTGTGAAGAGTTCTTCAGGCGCGGACAGACGCCGATGTCGCTCTGGGCCGCCGACGCGTCCGCCTCCTTCACAGGCGCTGCGGCAACGTGGTTAGAGTCTTACTTGCAGAAGACACCATCACCGACATGGGCTGAGTTCGTCGAGGCAGTGCTGGCTCGTTTCAGCCGCAACCAGCACTCGATTCTTTGCCGGCGACTGTTCCACATCGGCCAAACTACCACGGTGGAGGCATATGTGAAGGAATTCTCGGAGCTGGTTGATCAGATCACAGTGTACGAGCCCAACCCCGATGTGGTGCACTATACCACTCGGTTCCTGGATGGATTGCGGCCAGCGGTGCGGGTGCTCGCCGCGATCCAGCGGCCTGCTACCTTGCATATTGCTTACTCTCTGGCCTTGCTGTATGAGGAATTGGGGAGGATGTTGGTCTCGTGCCCACTCACCAGCCGTCGTCTGTGGTGGCGCGTCGTGCACCTGCAGCGCCACCACCATTGCCACAGCCGCCTTCCAAATGGATCTCGAAGACGGTGGAGGAGAAACGTGCTCTGAGTGCTAGTGAGGAGCAATGGAAGAAACTCAAGGCGTATCGGTGGGCCAAGGGTCTCTGCTTTACTTGTGGTGAAAAATACAGTCGCGAACACCAGTGCAAGACCTCCATTCCTTTGCATTTGGTGCAGGATTTGGTGAACTGTATGCACCTCATTGACGAGGACAGTGAGGATCAGCCTGATGCAGAACCAGTGGCGCCGGATTTGGCAGTGAACGCAATGGTCTTGTCGGCGGCAGCTCTGTTCCCTGGAACGGTGGCGCCGCGTACAATGCAATTGCAAGTGCAGATCCAAGGGCATTCCTACCTATTCCTGGTGGATTCTGGTAGCTCGGCGTGTTTCATAGACAAGCAGCGCGCTCAGCTGTTGGCCGGTTCAGAGATCATGCCCGCGCCTGCTGCGGTGCGCGTCGCCGGTGGTGCCATTCTGGAGTGCACGGACTCCTTTCCAGCTCTGCAGTGGACAGCAGGTGGTGCGACATTCACGGATCAGTTTCGTGTGCTAGACTTGGCAAGTTACGATGGCATCATTGGGTTGGATTGGCTGGGCAAACACAGCCCCATGCTCACGCACTGGGAGCAAGGATGGCTGGCGTTCCAGTACGAGGGCAGGCAAGTGGTGCTGCGGGGTGACGAGCCTCGGCTGTGTACGCACGCTCTGGTTGAGTTGAACTTAGTTCATGAAGCTGCCGTTGAGGGTACGGTGGTACCGCCAGAGGTGCAAGAGGTGCTGGATAGGTTCGCACCAGTGTTTGAGGCACCGTCCGGGCTGCCGCCGCGGCGGCAGTACGATCACCGCATTCCACTGATCCCTGGTGCGCGGCCGGTGTCGATTCGCCCGTACCGTGTGGCGCCGGAACTCAAGACTGAAATCGAGCGCTAGGTCAAGGAGCTGCTGGATCAAGGTGTGATCACTCATAGTAACAGTGCCTTCGGCGCACCAGTGCTCCTTGTCAAGAAGGACATCGTGAATTGGCGCCTGGTTTTCGATTACCGGCCTCTCAATGCGCTGACAGTGAAGGGGAAATACCCGTTGCCTGTAATTGACGAACTGCTCGACGAGCTTGCGGGGGCGCAGTGGTTCTCGAAGCTGGATTTGAAGGCGGGGTACCATCAGATTCGGCTTGCTCCGGGTGAGGAACACAAGACGGCGTTCCAGACGCACAATGGCCACTATGAATTCAAGGTCATGGCGTTCGGGTTGACGGGGGCTCCTGCCACGTTCCAGCACGCCATGAACGCCACACTGGAGCCGTGCTCCGCAAATTCGCGCTCGTCTTCTTCGATGACATCCTCATCTATAGCCGTACCTATGAGCAGCACCTGGAACACCTGGCCACGGTGCTCGCTATCCTGCAGAAGGACAAATGGCATGTGAAGCTGTCGAAGTGCGCGTTCGCGCAGCAATAGGTGGCCTACCTGGGGCACGTCGTGACTGCTGGCGGTGTCGCCACTGACCCATCTAAGATTCAGGCCATCAAGGACTGGCCAACACCGTGCAATCTCAAGGAATTGCGAGGGATTCTGGGCATCACGGGCTACTACCGCAAGTTCATAGCGCACTATGCAATCATTTGCCAGCCGCTCACCGCTCTGCTGAAGAAGGGCGCTCAGTTCATCTGGACACCGGCCGCGGAGACTGCCTTCCAGGTCTTGAAGCAAGCACTGATCTCCGCCCCTGTGCTGGCCCTGCCTGATTTCGCGGAGAAATTTGTCATTGACACGGATGCTTGCGATGTGGGCATTGGTGCAGTGCTGTCCCAGAAGGGGCACCCCGTCGCGTATGTCAGCCGTGCCCTGGGTCCCAAGAACCGTGCTCTCTCTGTCTATGAAAAGGAGTACCTGGCAATTCTCTTAGCCGTGCAGCAATGGCGGCCGTACTTGCAGTTGCGAGAGTTCACAATCCGCACGGACCACAAGAGCATGACTAATCGGACAGATCAATCGCCTCCACACGGACTGGCAGCGCAAGGCACTCACGAAACTCATGGGCCTGCAGTATGTGATCCAGTACAAGAAGGGCGTGAACAATGGCGCTGCTGATGCGCTTTCTCGCAAGCCACCGGAGAGCTCGGAGCTGTATGTGCTATCCACGGTGCAGCCGGCGTGGTTGGCGTCCGTGGAGCACAGCTACATGAATGATGGCCGCGCCCAGTCTCTGTTGCAGCAACTGGCTGTCTCGCCGGGCGCAGTGGAAGGTTTCACCTTGGAGAGCGGCATCCTGCGCCATCGCAACAGAATTTGGGTCGGCGAGGATGGTGAACTCCGGCGGCAGATCGTGTCGGCCTTCCATGACAGCCCGCAAGGGGGTCACTCTGGTTCCCTGTGACGTACCGGCGTCTGGTTGCTCTGTTTAGCTGGCCGGGGATGAAGGCGATGGTCCGTGAGTATGTGCACGCTTGCCATGTCTGCCAACAAGCGAAGCCAGAACGGTTGCCGCCGGCTGGCTTGCTCCAGCCACTGCCAATTCCGTCGGCGCCGTGGGAGGTGGCCACGATGGACTTCATCGAGGGGTTGCCAGCGTCGCGCCAATACAGCTGCATCCTTGTTGTCGTCGGCAAGCTCACGAAATACGCGCACTTCATCCCTCTGCGGCACCCGTACACGGCGAGCAGGGTGGCAGAGCTCTTCGTGGACAACATCTTCAGGCTCCACGGCATGCCAGGCTCGCTGGTGTCCGATCGCGACCCCATCTTCACCAGCTCCTTCTGGCAATCGGTGTTCCGCGCCACGGGCACGCAGCTGAAGCTGAGCACGGCAAACCACCTGGAGACGGATGGGCAAACGAAGCGCGTGAACCAGTCCATCGAGTGCTACCTTCGGTGCTTCATCAGCGCGCACCTGCAGAACTGGTCCAAGTGGCTGTCCCTTTGCGAGTTTTGATACAACACCAACTGGCACGCGTCGACGGGGAAATCACCGTTCGAGCTCCTCTACGGTCGCCAGCCCAGGTATTTTGGCATCACCGCGTCCGATCAGATTGCTAATGGCGATGTTGAGACTTGGCTGCAGGAGCGTTCACTTGTGCTGGACTCGGTGCGGCAGCATCTCCTCCGTATGCAGCAGCGTATGAAGGCTCAGGCAGACAAGCATCGCTTGGAGCGCTCGTTCGAGGTGGGCGACGAGGTGTTCCTCCGGCTACAGCCGTACATCCAGGTCTCCGTCGCGCGGCGCGCGAACCACAAGCTCGCGTTCAAGTTCTTCGGTCCGTTCCGTGTGCTGGAGCGCGTCGGAGCCGTGGCGTACAAGCTGGAACTGCCGCCGTCGAGCCGCGTTCACCCAGTCTTTCACGTCTCCCAGCTCAAGCCCTGCATTGGTCCCAGGCCTCCGGCGTCGACCGTGCTCCCGGAGCCTGCGGACTTCTTCCGTGTTCCTGATCGAGTTCTGCAACGTCGTCTCCGGCGGCGTGGACAGCGGGATGTCCAGCAAGTCTTGGTGCAATGGAGCGGCATGGAGCAAGATGCTGCGACATGGGAGGGTCTCGACAGGCTTCGTCAGGTGTTCCCGCGTGCGCCTGCTTGGGGACAAGCAGGTTTCGAAGACGGGGGGATTGTCAACGACCTAGCTCTCCCTGACGACGTCGCTGACACGGAGGACAAGGAGGCCGGCCCAGCTGGACGTGACACAAGGCCCAAGAGATCTCGGCGCCGTCCTGGGTGGCTAGCTGGCGATGACTGGGTGGCTTAGCCACCTGCTACATAACCAGCCGTAGCTTCTCTTTTCTCTTTTGTCGAACAACTGAACTGTAATGGACGGCAGTGCCGTGACGAATTAGCCCGGGGGTGGTAGGGAGGAACCGGAGCAATCAACACTTCCTTGTTGGATCGAGATCCCGACGAGTTCGTCTTTCCTGCTTGTTCCTCCTGATTTCTCTCGGTAGCTAGGTGCTTACAGAGGAGACCTCGAGACAACTCAAGATCATGTTTGAACATATTCTGAAGCGGTTCGACAGCCAGACATCTCTCACCCACAAACGGCTTGAAGCGCGGATCGCATTCAACGAGCAAATCTCGCCCGAGTTGCAGCACATGCGCGAGCAACAAGATCTCACCACATGAGTATGGATGAAGCGTGCAAGATGTGTGATATGATCACCTTCGGGTATTGTCCGTCATCAAACCACATGCATCAGCATTTCCGCCACCGCCATCACCTACATGGAACTACCCAACGGCCCAATGCCAATAGTCCAACTCCATCCAGCGTCGATCGCATGACGAATAGGTGTCCTACCGTCAAACTTGTGTGTGAGTGTGATGTGTTGGGGTTGAGTCAAACATAATCAACGAAATCACAACGTCACATGCTGATTCTAAAATGTGTCATGTGATGTGTAGTGCGGTTTTATTTTAGTAAACCAAGAGCTTCTTTTGCAAATATACCAATAGATATGTCCCTCCAATGTCTGAGATTGTGTGGTAATCTGGCAGCACCCATATGGATGTTAACACTAGATATGTTCTCCTTTGTAGGTTCGTCTCGCTAGTGGAGGTGTGTCGTACAGATTAATAGTCGCACAACTTTATGTCATCATGGTGAAGTGGTCGTGGCTAACACCCGCAGGCATGTGATCTTTTAATCTCGCGGATCGATGACTCTTGATATGACGGATTGTCGTCCAACGCTTACTCCTATCTTGATTATGTTAGCAGCGATGTTATCCAGTATGGTCAATGATACTCTTGTTTTGTGCTCAAGGTCATCTTGTTTGATGATGCAGCAACAAAGTAGTAGTTCGACGACAAGTTGTGTACCACCAGCCACAATGCATTCAACGACTTAAGCCTCTTTGTTATTTGGGTGGAAGGTTTGTGCGGCTTTACAAAAACCTTTAAGGTTAGTACATCCTGCGTAGATTTGGTTTTCCCTAGTTTCTTCACCAGAATCAAAGGTGAACTTTCGGATGCAATTTTCAGTTTTATTGTCGATCTTAGTGTTTGTTTCGGTTTATTTGAACTGTTGTAGTTTGTTCATCATTAAGAAAATTGGATCATTTGCAACATAATCAACTTGGACAAACATTATTTAATTAGTAGCCAAGAAAAACTAAGCACAACTAGAGTTTTTTTAGTACTAAGCACCCAACACCCAAGATCAAGTCTTATACTTGGCACTTGTAGTGCTCATATTTTCGTGGATTTATTTCAACCTTTCATGCAATGTCTTTTAAGTGGGAGACGATTAGCCCGTCGACTACAAGGTGACTGCAATGACTTCATCAATTCCAAGATTTGCCAGCTAACTTTTTGTGAAGGTGCTCGTAAGGTTAGGTCTGCATATGTCAGTACATCCATGGCGAGAGGTTAGTTGACATCTAAGATGGGATTCAAAACTCCATTTAAGCTTAGCACATAAATTTGAAACCTTAATGCATTTCAGCATTTGTTTATTTTCTAGATATGCAAAAACCAACTTCTAGGGTTAGAAAACGGTATCCATGTTATGTGGATGTTTTCTGAGTGGTACCTAATATAATCCACTATCTCTCGAGTCTTAATTTTTCAACTACCCTTTTGTTCAAAGATTTCCGTACGTCCAGATGATTGTCATCCTTAGATTTTTCTAAGTCGGTTGTTTGATCTCTGTGTGACGGGGATATACCTCTCGGGTACCCTACTATGAGGGTACCTGGTGCACGTATCGACTAAGGCCCAACTATCAAGAGCCTACATGAAGCCCATAACAGAAGGCCCAAGAAGATGGAGTATCCTCCAAAATTAGGCATAGACATAGTCGGTTTAGACTTTCCTTACATGTAAACTGAGTCGGTTGCGAACTCCCGAGACCCAGCCTATTATATAAAGGCTGGGAGGGCCGCCGATCTAGGACACGCAATACTCGAACCACCAAAACCCTAGCGAGATCGACATCTCGCCGGGACTCCATTATAGCTCGCATATACCCTCAAATCATACCAGACAAGCAGGAAGTAGGGTGTTACTCTCCGGAGGCCTGAACCTGGGTAAATCCTTACTTTTGCTTGTCAGCCGACGAAACTATCAGCTCTACCACGTTCTCTCCCCCGTAATCTCAACCCTAGGTTCTTAACCATGGGATTTGATGAGTTAACCCCTCGTCAATTGGCGCCGACCGTGGGAAAGAATAGTGCTGGATTCGCGGTTTCGCCGGTTCCATCGGAAAACGGCGACTCGCCGATCGCATCTACGCACGGCAACTCGCCGACTGCATCGACAAACCACAACTCGACGACTCAGTCGACATATGGCGACTCGCCGACTCACTCGAAAATTGGCAGCCCGCCAACTTCACCAATAAAAAGCGTATTTGCTCCACACTCGCCAGAAGCCCGAGAGACGTTTGCTGGTCTCGAGTCAGGTTTGGATTTAACCGTTGGAGCATTCAACCGTTGGAGCATTCCCTCGACGACTTCAAACTTCATAACGACAACAACGTCGACTCTGAGATCTGCACCAACAACAAACTTGACTCCGAGGTCCACAACGGTCTCGCTGACGCCGAGATGAGCATAGATGATGAACGCATCGACAACGAGATCCGTCCAGACGGACCACTCGAGGGGCATACCGACTCCGACATGAGCCTTGATGAAGACGTCGAGTCCGTGACAGGAATTGGCAGCACATACACATACCCGCGGGTCGTCCCTCACCAGGTTTACGTTGCCATCAACGGAGAATCATCTGAAGCCGCAGCCTCCCGCAGGCCTACAGAATTCCCATGCACGGTAACTATGCCGGATGGGGTCACAACTCTGACAATTACTGCTGAGATGGCAGCAAAAGCAGACAAAATAATTAAGGAGTGCACAATGATGCCAGCAGACGCAACTCCGGAAGAGATGTTGACCTTCCAGTATTTCAACTGGCAGGAATCACTTCGCCTGCAAAACATCAAAGCAGCACTCGATGAGCGTAAAAGGCAAGCCAGCATCTCGAGCGCACGAAGAAGACAACTATCGCTTAGCTCCACAGGGCGGGCGAGCACAAGAAACAGATCGAGGCTGGCGAGCCTCCCGGAAGATGAGAGAGCGGCAATTACTCGCAACCTAGGCTTGTCATTTATGACACACGACGACGAAGGGATCCCGGTACCCAAAACAGCTGCGGGTGCTCTTTTCTCTGTGGGCGCTTGCCTCAAAGCAACACAGCCTCCGGCAGATGATCCAAACGCAACCCTGCATCGCCAACAGATCAAATCACTGGCCCTAGCGGTGAAGGCCATACATCCGGATGCAAAAACTCCAAGAGGGAGTCGAGACCGCAATATAGTCAGCTCGCGACAGGCAGCACACAATCGTAGCGGTCGCAGTCGCCACTCGGAGGAAACAAGGAAAGGCACACGCCGACACAGGTCCAGCAGAAGCAGATCTCGAAGGTCTTCAAGTAGCGACTCATATTCCGACCGGGAGCCCGAGCCGTGCGGAGCCTTGTGTTTCACTCGCCGCATCCGCGAGACAAGGATGCCCAAAGGGTTCAAACTAACATCTGAGCAACCCAAGTACACAGGTCGATAGGAACCTTCAGGATGGCTAGAAGACTACAGACTCGCCGTCTCATGCCAACGAGGCACGAACACTACGGCGATGTAATACATATGACTCATGCTCGAAGGTACAGCCCGCGACTGGCTCAAGGCGCTACCTCCATCGTCATACGACTCGTGGAACACTTCCGCAGAGACTTTATCAAAAACTTCGAACCTCTGTGCGAGCGACCGAAAACATTCGAAGAACTGAGAGCCTGCACTCAGCGGTCAGACGAAACGTTGAGATCATACATACGGCGATGGACCACCATACGCAATTCAGTCGGCGCAATACCGGAAGACAGGGCCATGGGCGCCTTCATCATGGGTCTCGCCAGGCGAGATTTCAAAGAAGCGCTTGGTGGTACCCGCACTATCAAAAGCTGGCCTACGCTGTATTCATGCCATCAAGGAAGTTGACGCACTACTTCACAGAACACCCGATCACTGTAATCAGTAACTCAGTGATCGGGGATATTCTCACAAACCCCAAAGCAACTGGGAGAGTCGGCAAATGGCTCATCGAGCTAGGACCAAGGGACATCAGGTACGATCACCCGAAGGCCATCAAAGCACAAGTCTTACCCGACTTCACAACCGAGTGGATCGAAGCTCAGTTGCCTGGAGCGCCAGATGTGTCCAACTCATGGACCATGTACTTCGATGGGTCCAAGAAAAACGAAGGTGCAAGCGCAGGTGTCATCCTCATATCTCCAAAAGGAGACAAGCTTCGCTACGTCCAGCAAATGGGATTCGAGTTACCATCAAACAACGAGGCCGAGTACGAAGCCTTGATCCATGGCATGCGGATGGCCAAAGCTCTCGGGTGCACTCGACTAATGATCTACGGTGACTCGAATCTGGTGGTGCAGCAGACAATGAAGGCCTGTGACGCCATTGCAGACAACATGATCGCCTACCGCGACCTGTACAACATAATGGAGGGCAGCTTCGAAGGCTGTGAGTTGCGGCACATAGGAAGAGAAAGCAACGAGGAAGCTGACATGCTAGCCAACCTAGGCTCGACCAAGGCGCAAGTTCCACCTGTTGTCTTCCTCGAGTGCATTGAGCACATATCAATCAAGGAAAAATGGGCACCTCCTACATCGACCGCACCAGCCAAGAGCAAGACACCCAGCACAGAGGACCCACCAGTCGAGGTACTCCTCATTGAGCCAACTTGGATTCAACCTTTCCTGCCGTACATATTCCGCAACGAGCTACTTTCGGATGCAATTTTCGGTTTTATTGTCGATCTTAGTGTTTGTTTCGTTTTATTTGAACTGTTGTAGTTTGTTCATCATTAAGAAAATTGGATCATTTGCAACATAATCAACTTGGACAAACATTATTTAATTAGTAGCCAAGAAAAACTAAGCACAACTAGAGTTTTTTTAGTACTAAGCACCCAACACCCAAGATCAAGTCTTATACTTGGCACTTGTAGTGCTCATATTTTCGTGGATTTATTTCAACCTTTCATGCAATGTCTTTTAAGTGGGAGACGATTAGCCCGTCGACTACAAGGTGACTGCAATGACTTCATCAATTCCAAGATTTGCCAGCTAACTTTTGTGAAGGTGCTCGTAAGGTTAGGTCTGCATATGTCAGTACATCCATGGTGAGAGGTTAGTTGACATCTAAGATGGGATTCAAAACTCCATTTAAGCTTAGCACATAAATTTGAAACCTTAATGCATTTCAGCATTTGTTTATTTTCTAGATATGCAAAAACCAACTTCTAGGGTTAGAAAACGGTATCTATGTTATGTGGATGTTTTTTGAGTGGTACCTAATATAATTCACTGTCTCTCGAATCTTAATTTTTCAACTACCCTTTTGTTCAAAGATTTCCGTACGTCCAGATGATTGTCATCCTTAGATTTTTCTAAGTCGGTTGTTTGATCTCCGTGTGATGGGGATATACCTCTCGGGTACCCTACTATGAGGGTACCTGGTGCACGTATCGACTAAGGCCCAACTATCAAGAGCCTACATGAAGCCCATAACAGAAGGCCCAAGAAGATGGAGTATCCTCCAAAATTAGGCATAGACATAGTCGGTTTAGACTTTCCTTACATGTAAACTGAGTCGGTTGCGAACTCCCGAGACCCAGCCTATTATATAAAGGCTGGGAGGGCCGCCGATCCAGGACACACAATACTCGAACCACCAAAACCCTAGCGAGATCGACATCTCGCCGGGACTCCATTATAGCTCGCATATACCCTCAAATCAATACCAGACAAGCAGAAAGTAGGGTGTTACTCTCCGGAGGCCTGAACCTGGTAAATCCTTGCTTTTGCTTGTCAGCCGACGAAACTATCAGCTCTACCACGTTCTCTCCCCCGTAATGTCAACCCTAGGTCCTTAACCATGGGATTTGATGAGTTAACCCCTCGTCAATTGGCGCCGACTGTGGGAAAGAATAGTGCTGGATTCACGGTTTCGCCGGTTCCATCGGAAAACGGCGACTCGCCGATCGCATCTACGAACAGCAACTCGCCGACTGCATCGACAAACCACAACTCGACGACTCAGTCGACATATGGCGACTCGCCGACTCACTCGAAAATTGGCAGCCCGCCAACTTCACCAACAAAAAGCGTATTTGCTCCACACTCGCAGAAGCCCGAGAGACGTTTGCTGGTCTCGAGTCAGGTTTGGATTTAACCGTTGGAGCATTCAATTTTTTCGTAAACAAGTTTGGTACGCAGGATCTCCGCAACTACCATAGCCGTCGACTGCGCACCAGGTCCTTTATGGTTGGCGACCTGGTTCTTCGGTTGAAGCAGAAGAAGGTGCACAAGCTCGCCTCCCCATGGGAGGGACCCTTCATCGTCACCGAGGTCATCGACGGTGACGCGTACAGACTGAAGAACGCGAAGACAGGCGAACTTTCGAATAATCCTTGGAACGTTGCGCACCTGCACCGTTTCTATGCTTAGGCTGCTCAGTCATACAATGTAATAGGCGATATATCGGATGGCTGCAGGTTTGAGACGCGCTCTTTTCCTTACCAGGGTACCTATGGGGACTGGAAGGTTTTTAATGAGGCGGCCTGCAGCTTAACATTCAAAAGTGGAATACAATCAATGTTCCTCCTATCTTCTTCTGTTCACATAACTCACTAACAAGCACCTTAGCCGCACCCGAACGCTCGGGGGCTGTGCTGTCAACAACATGAGCTTTCGCTCCCACAAACATAACACCTTAGCCGCACTCGAACGCTCGGGGGCTAAGTCTCAAATCAAAGTTGGATAAACTTCAACAAGAACGCAAACTTCACAGTCGTACTCGAATACTCGAGGGCTGTGCAATCATGATTTCACACTCAAGACATTTTCATAAATCCCGTTCGATAGACTCGGGGGCTGCGGAAATACAAAGTAAACAATTCATATTAAATACAAGTGGCAAATTTACACTCGGGGGCTTCCCCCTCTACAAGTTTATACTCAAAAACACTCTAGTCTTCAGGCTCGTCCTTGACGGGTAGCACAGGACCAAAGAGTTGGTCGTGGGTCCGCTCGATCAGCGTCCTCACAGACAGAACGGTGCCATCAAGGTCTTCCTGAGACAGAGTCGCTCCAACGGCGGGTGGCGGCAACACCAAGTTGGGACGTCTACTCCGCACATACGCCATCGCCACGTTAGCTCCAACCACAAGCTTCTGGGTAAGCAACTCCCGGATGGGGCCTGCATAACGAAAAAGATCGAGCAAGGCATGGATTCCTTGTGGTTGTGGTCCTGTTGGAAAAAGGGTCTGGTTGATGCGAATCAAAGCCGCCCTGCATAACTCGAGTAGCTGAGCGCTTTGCCAAGCTCGATCCTTCAAAGTAGCGAGTGTGCGCGCTCGGAACCTGTCAAGCCAAAAATGCTGACGACCAGTTGTCGGGTTGTCAGTAGCATTATCCAAACGCTCCTCAATGTGAGCTTGCTCTGCTTGGAAGTCAGAGACAAAACCTGCAAAAGAACAAATCGAGTCACAAGAAAAAAGAGTAGCACAAAATCCGTAATCAGAGCAAGGATCGTACTCACAGTCGAGTTGCCTGTTTACAAGATCCATCTCGCCAAGCACATAATCCTCTCGTTGTGTGGCCGGAGCTGGTCTCATTCTCAGCATATTCAGCTCGCGCTGGACACTCTTTAGCTCTTGCTCCAATCTCACGACTCGAGTTTTCATATACTCCATTACTTTGGCATCATTTGCCACCTGAGCCTGTGACCGGGTGGCAGTATGAGGCTGCGGGGAACCAACTGGCGTATCGGGTTCCCGTGGCTGTTCAAAGCACACCAATCACAAAAATTTCGAGTCAGAAAGGGGAAACCCAGTGCATCATTTATGCAATCTAAGCAGCACGTAGCCTCTCAGGTGAAAACACAAAGGCATTAAAGATGACATCCATACAAAGTATAGCAAAAGTACACACATACTCGCGTGATCATAAGGTATAATTACAGGGCATAAATAAAGGTTCGGCTACCCTATATCTACAACATAGACTCTGACCTAGCCCTACTCTCGCGAGTGGCGATCTCTGCTGCCCGGCACTCCATAGTGGCTATAAATATGTTGGCCAGTCGCGCGGCTGGCTCACTAACATGCTTCAGAGACACCAGCTTCCCGTTCGGCTTCCGAGGGAATTCAGACATAGATGCCTCGAAGTTACCCTCTATCCCATGACCTAATATGAGCTTGAGGGTAGACTCCGAGCCGCGTACCGTGAGTGCGCGAGCAAAGCTCGCCATAGTCGAAGTCCCTGGGCCTAGAACGTCGGCGAAGCCATCCACAGTCGCCGGTACCTCGCCTAGTGGGAGCACATTCTTGTACACGGCGCCGAGGGTGCTGGTGGACTTGGCAAGAGCGTCCTTCGCGTGGACAAACATGGTGCCAAGGTCCCCTATAACATGGTCAAGTGACAATTCATCACTGACCACGTCCGCAGCGCAAAAGGGACTCCTTCAACAAAGATTAAAAAGAGCAAAAATTATTGCATAGCACTCAGCAGCTACACAAAAAGTGTCAAAAGGGAAAAGTTACTAACCTCCCACATCCCGAGAGAGGCCAGCCAGTCGCTCAGCATATCCTCTCTCGCGCAAGGCGGATGAGTCCTTGGCGGCATCCAAAGCTTTTTTTGACTTGGCGCGCTGGGTAGCAAGTGCCTCTTCTAGCTCCTTCACCCGGGACTCAGCCGATTTCTTATCACCTGAAGTAGATGGCAAGACGTAATTCACAAACGACAACGTGAAGCAGCGCAAAAGATTTTCACGTACAGAATGTCACGTCCCATCGGTTCATATTGCGCACGCCACCGCTCTGTCAGAAGGTGCAGTCGCCAAATGCGTCATCCCTAACGTCACCACAACCATCTCCCTTTCAAAGCATTCGAGTCCTCTCAAGGCATAACCGGGCACTCGAATGTCTCGCCAAGTGCGAGGGTGAAAATCAGAACACAGGTAAAAAGCCGGTCGTTCGACCGCCTCGGTTGATTCGAGGGTGAAATTGCAAGTTACGCAACACAAGGCATAAAGGCAGTCGATAGTTTCTTCGACTGAAACATATTACTCCCATCGGGAGCGTATCAAAAAATTCTTTGACTAACAATGTACGGGATAAACAGATTTGAGATTATCCTCCATTAAAAGCAATAGAGCACAATCTCGGGGGCTACTCCCATCGGGAGCGCTGTCGCGCACCCGATAGAATAATGACAAAGAATCAGTCGACAAAAGACTCGACTCATCAGATAAGCAAAATTTAATACAAAAACATACTCGATAAATTCCCGAGTTGCGGCCACCGCAAATACCTCGGATGCTGCATGCATAGTGCAAAGGTAAGACCCGCCGAACTTTCGAGCTGGGCTAAGGACCGTTCCAGCAACGTTAATCCTTAAAACTTTCCGTGTCAGCAGACATGATGAAAAATCCCGACGGACGCGTTGGGTAATCTCAAAGTTATACTGCAGAACGATTCAGTAAGACCTCCGCGGCCTGAGTCGAGTCTGACCAGTCTGTTCCAGATTCGAGTCCGGGGACTCGAGTTTGATTGAAAGCTAGTAAGGTTTTGCCCGAATGCGCAGTTAACCGGTCCCGATCCATCGAGTGTACCGGGCCTACTAAGCTATTATCCCTTGATTATCATAAGCAAAAACCGAAGTTGATGAAATACTCGACATAGCCAACATGTGTTATTCATACATGAATTCCAACTATAAATGCAAGTACAAAAGGATATGACGTGCACTAATGAATGAGTCAATGCCTGATTCTTCGAGTCAGACAAGTACTCGGGGGCTACTGACGGGGATATACCTCTCGGGTACCCTACTATGAGGGTACCTGGTGCACATATCGACTAAGGCCCAACTATCAAGAGCCTACATGAAGCCCATAACAGAAGGCCCAATAAGATGGAGTATCCTCCAAGATTAGGCATAGACATAGTCGGTTTAGACTTTCCTTACATGTAAACTGAGTCGGTTGCGAACTCCCGAGACCCAGCCTATACTCGACCCTGGACACGCAATACTAGAACCACCAAAACCCTAGCGAGATCGATATCTCGCCGGGACTCCATTGTAGCTCGCATATACCCTCAAATCAATACCAGACAAGCAGGAAGTAGGGTGTTACTCTCCGGAGGCCTGAACCTGGATAAATCTTTGCTTTTGCTTGTCAGCCGACGAAACTACCAGCTCTACCACGTTCTCTCCCCCGTAATCCCAACCCTAGGTCCTTAACCATGGGATTTGATGAGTTACTCGTCACTGTGATTAAATACCATGTCATTTATGAGTATTCGTTTCCATCATACCTAACTATATTAAGGACGAAGGAATCGCCAGCCTCTCCGCACTCCGCCTACTGTAGCGGCACGCTACAGTACCTGGTCACTGTAGCATCTACAATGCACGACCTTTTTGCAGAAAAGACCCCGCATTTTCCAAAAATAGCGGATCGGTCCTTCGGTAAAATTAAACAATATGGAATCGCCGGCCTCTCCGCACTCCGGCTACTTTAGCGTCACGCTACAGTACCCGTCACTGTAGCATCTACAGTGCACATCCTTTTTGCAGAAAAGACCCCGCATTTTCCAAAAATAGCGGATCGGTCCTCCGGTAAAATTAAACAATATTTTTCTTTTTTCCCTTCTAACAGATTTCTCACCCCTTTTAGTTTACCTTGTGACATACAACCGTGAGCGCCTCCACGCCATCCGATCTATATTCGACGGTCCTCCTTTTGATAAAACCATATACATGAAATATATGCGCGTCGACGAGTAGGTTCCATTCCCGTTATCGGTTTCGAGTTTGGTCGACTCTACCTCCTTAATTTTGAATCCAAATTCGCAAAAACATTTGACGAATTTTGTCAAATTCGTCGCACACGGTCATCCGTTCAAATTTTCCTATCATGAGTAGATGGATATCACCCTTCCAAACAAGTTTCATGTTTTATTTTGACGGACAGACGTGCAGGACCCATCTGTCGCAATTTTAATAATACAAAAAAAAGTTGAAATTTGTAACACGTATTTTTTTAGAATGCTCCTTACCTTTCCAAAAAAAATCTCTCTACTCATAAATCACATTTCATCAATTTCAAAACCAATATAGATTTAACAAAATTGCACCAAATATCCTTTGTGTACAAAAGTGAAACTATGAAATTTTGCAAATTCAAGAAATTTTCAAACCTTTCACATAAACTAAGAAATGTTCATTTCGTTGAAAATTTGTTGGATTAGTTTCCCAAATAATTTTTCTTCCCAGAAAATATTCAACAATTTCTATAAGTTTAAAATAGTTTCCATACAAGATTTGTTGGAGATTTGTTCAGTAAATATTTTTCCAAAGAAAATATTCAACAACGCGAAAAATTTAATTTCCCGAGGATATTCAACAATTTTTAGGAAAGTTTCAAATATATTTCGTGCATGTTTCTCTGCTTTTCTTTTCCTAGCCAGGTGCCCAATGCTGACGTCATTACAACTTCATTGTGGGTCCGGCTTGTCAAATTTTAAACATTTACGAAAATGGTTTCGGGAATTAATAAAACCCTAGCATGTAGGCCCCACTCACAAAATTTTAACTTTTCCAAAATATTTCACAAAAATGTCCAAAAATCGTAAAATCAATAACTCTTCATCTGTAATTAATAAATCCCTCAATTTAACTAATGGTGGTACTTTAAAAAAAAAATTACTACTTCCCTATAAGCCACAATGCCCGCAAAGATAAACGCATTACACGAACAAAGCCACCACTTCTACTTACAAAATTTAAAATTTCTCAATTTAGCTAATGGTGGTACTTTTTTTAAAAAAACTTTACTACTTTCCTATAAGACACAATGCCTGCAAAGATAAATGCATTATACGAACAAAGCCGCCACTTCTACTTACAAGATTGATGCGACTAAAACAACGCATTGTACGAACAAAGCCGCCACTTCTACTTACAAAATTTATGTGACTAAAACAAAAAACAGGCTATATTCACATAAATTCCCACCTAGTATTTCTATTATGTTTATCCACTCCAGTCTCTTGGCAATATTTCTATTATGTTTATCCACTCCAGTCTCTTGGCAATATTTATTTGTTTTGTCCATAGTTCATTCAGTCAAACAAAAGTAATTGCGAAGATGATTGTGTAACAATATTCAACATCACATTCAACACTATATTTTATATTTTCTTGTATTTTGCAATGTTTGTGAAAACGAGGAAAGCAACGCCACTTCCTGAAATAGTGAACTTTGGAGTACTAACGTCAACAGGCGAGCGCTAAGCAAATCGCAAATTCGCACGGCAGCCATGGACAGCGGCGGGGCCACCGAGGGCACGACGGCGGCCTGGATGGCGACGCACCGCGAGATGTACGAGCGGGCCACGCGGCACCCCTTCACCGTCTCTATCCGCGACGGCACCGTCGACCTGGCCGCCTTCAGGCGCTGGCTCGTCAGTAACTTCTCGGCTCTCTCCTCTCGCGCTCTCACCCCAAGCTTCCCCAATTCCCGTAGCTTGCTTACCACCTGATAACCGGTGATTACAGTTTAATAGGCTTGCGTGGTTGCTCTTACGTAGCGCAGCGCTAACCTTTTGCCAGAATTTGTGTGGGTTCTTAGTTCTTACACTACCAGTGGATCTTGATTCGGACGCCCGGACTTCTGTACTGACTTTGATGAACTAGAACACTAGGTGCTTCTGTGTACTGAGTAGAAGAGAAATAGTGTGGATGGTACTTCATAAGGCTACTGAGTCGGTTGATCGGTTTAGCATGTGTGCAGGATTATTTGGGGAAATTTGGGTGATTGCTGCTACAAATCAACATAGTAGGAGGGCATGCACTAAAAACGGGTTTTCAATGATAAAGATGTTTCTCATATGCAGGTACTCTACCGATGCACAGGTATTCTCCGTACGTGGTCCACCTTATAGCGTGTGGGACATCGAGACCTCTTTACGGAGGCGTGTGCACGGCTGGAAGAGGTGGCAAGGGACATTTTTACACAACATGGGTGGCCGCTTGATCGCCGGATTGGACCTCCATAGGCCGTCGAGCTGCCTACGACATAGGCGTCTTATGTTATCTTTGCTGATTGTAATTCGCCTTTTGTTCTGATACTTTTATTTTATCGTATGGATTGCGGCTGTGTGCATTTTTTATGCAGAGGCCGGGTGTAATACTTAACATTTGAGTAATAAAACTCTTTATCTAAAAAATGCACTAAAAACGGGTAGAGTAAGTCTAATGAAAATCTAGGCCGCGGCTTAGATTTGGGTGATTTCATTAGACTTGGTCTAAAACTGGGCAAACTGAAATTAGCATTGGTGCAAGGTTCGTTCTGACGAGGATGTTATAGTCAGAAACTGAAATTTTCTCTTGGCAGAATATGTTGCTGGAATAGTGTTATCTTGATTTGGATTTGGGTATCAGAAGAACGTTGGATTTGTTTGGAATGCACCAGTAACTAGGCAGTTAAGGCTGTGAAGTTCCCTGTTATGATACCATGTTCGAGGACATGTAGACCTTTGGTTCACGCTTTGGTGCAAAATCAATATGGCCTGTTTTTTTAGATCAATATGGCATGTTTATAGAAATAAACTCCCAGTGAGCACATTCTTACATGACAATATAGAATACTTAAAAAAATATATCCCTCGTGTTTTCAGAATGTGATGCTTTTTTGTTGCTTGTGCTACATATCCATGTACTTATTTGATGCACCAAGGAGGATCTGTACTTCTTTGAGGATATACAAAAAAAAAACTGCATATTGCATGTTAATGTCGTGTTATTGGAAGGCTGCTTAACTCGAAGCTTTATGATCTTACTCTGTATTGGTCTCACTTCTCAGTATTTTGCGCTGGATTGTTGCGAGGTAGATTGGACATCATAACCACTAATGTTGCTTATTCTTGATTTTGTAGATCGGTTTTGCATTGATTCTTTACTCCCATGTGTTAATGCTTATGGATGGAACTAAAAAATAAATAAAATGTTTTGGTGCCATATTCAGGGTCAGGACTACATGTTTGTGCGGGAGTTTGTTGCTTTTCTAGCTAGTGTACTGCTCAAGTGTTGCAAGCAATCAGACAGCTCGGACATGGAAATAATCCTAGGTGGCTTGGCTTCTCTTAGTGATGAGCTCTCTTGGTTCAAGAAGGAAGCTGCTAAATGGAGTGTTGATTTTGCCGGTATTGCTCCCCTCAGTTCTAATACGGAGTACTGCAGGTTGATCTGTATAAAAATTCACACAATTCTACTGCATTAGACACGCAAAGGGTTGTAACTGACTATGGTATCATTCTTATTCCCAGGTTTCTTCAAAGCTTTGATGATCCAGATATCAGCTACGCTGTCGCCATAACTACCTTTTGGATAATTGAAACCGTGTACCAGGATAGTTTTGCTTTCTGTATAGAAGGTCATAAGACGCCATCGGAGCTCCTGGGGACATGTCAGCGATGGGGCAACCCTGAGTTCAAGCAGTATTGCCAGTCTCTGCAGCAAATCGCTGATCGCTGCTTGGCAAATGCGTCATCCGATGTTATGAAGAATGCTGAAGAGGCCTTCCTTCGGGTACTCAAGCTGGAGGTCGGGTTCTGGGACATGAGCTCTTCTCGGTCCTAAATCGGTAGCTAAATCCCCAATGTCTAAATACGGTGCATTGTACGAAATATAGATGATATCGTGGGTTCAGACACTGCATTGTACTGTATTTTCCCATGTATCTCATATTGCTTGCGAACACCAAGCAATTACTCAGGACGAAATAAATGTTACTACCATGGGTTCAGATCGAAACATCCGTTCTACTGTATATTTGGTTATTTGCCCATCTCTTGGCCTCTCTGGTGAGCATCGTGCCATGACTTGGACAGAATAGATGTTATCGTTGATTCAGAGTTCAGTCGTTCAGACCGAAACATCCACATTTTCCCCTGTATCTTGGTTTCCTTGGACTCCCGAGAACTTTGATGTGTCATCATAAGTTCATAGTCCCTTGGCCGATGAGCTACTCCCTCCGTTCTAAATTAGATGACTTTCATTTGTTCAAATGTGGATGTATCTATATTTGTAACATGTCTAGATGCATCCACATGTGAGCAAATGTAAGTCATTTAATTTGGAACGGAGGGAGTAGATTCCAACTATATATTCGCCTACGGTTGCTAAATTTGGAAAGATCGGAACTCCAGAGCTTTTGATAATTTGCCTACGGATGATGGAGGATAAGGCCTTTTCTGCCATACAACAGGCAAATGACACTTCATCCAGGATTAAACAGGCGGTCTCGCGAGGGTTGTGGCCTTTGCTAGAGTGGTTAACGATGATGGAGGACAAGACTTTTCTGTTTTTCCGTTGTTTACTAAGCAAAGCCTACCTGTAAATATGCTTTGGCCTTGTTTGAAACTTCTAATAAATCAGCAGTGCTCCTGCCAAGTTTTCGAAAAAAATGAAGTAATGTTGTCATCTGAAGCCCCAAATGTCACAACCAATTACTCCGTACAGATTAAGACCCTACAGTTTATTTATCAAAGAGTATGCTGCAACGTACTAAAGCAGAGAAAGGGCAACAGTACCAGGAATATTTTCGGGATAAAAAGAAAGAAAAAATGGGAAAAAAAGGCAAAAAATATCAGAGCCAGGTTTCGATCCTGGGACCTGTGGGTTATGGGCCCACCACGCTTCCGCTGCGCCACTCTGATTTGTTTGATTTACAACAGAAGTTCTAACTTATGTAACCTGGCGTCGAGAGCTCACAGCCAAATATTCACATCGGAATTCGCAAGAAAATCTTGCATTGCCGATCACAAATCACAGCTCCTAAACATTAGTACCATCTTGTAGTTTAACAAACAAATAAAACTCGCTTTACTGCAAGCCGAATTGAACAAAAACACCAAGCTTACACGCCCAAGATGCCAATGCGCCACCCAAGCTCACACACGGCTAGTCCTCATAGGTGCGGCACTCGTCGGCCGCGGGGTTGTCCTCGCAGAACTCGTCGAGCGGGTCGCTGTCCTTCTTGCGGTCGCGCGCGTGGCTGGCCGCCGCGCTCAGCTCCTCCACCTCGTCCCACGCCGCCACGCACTCGCCTCCCTCCGGGTCGCCCGCGCACGTCTCCTCCGCCTGCTTGATGCTCTCCGTCACCTTCTGCGCCAGCTCCGGCGGCGTGGACGCCGAGCCCGCCACGGCCACCAGCCGACGCCCCTGCGTGCGGGCCGACCTGGCCGCGAACGACACGACGTTCTGACGAGACGGCACTGTCGCCGATGGCTGCGCGACGGCTCTGGGAGCGGGGAAGGTGGCCATGAAGGCCATGGTGGTGATGGTGGCCATGGGTTTGCTCTTGGGTTCGCAGCGAGGAGGAAGAGAAATGTTTCGGTTGGGGTACGCCATTTGTATGTGGCTGCTCTTCTCCTTATCTTTGGAAGACCAATCCCGTGGTGACATATCAGCCGTGGCAGATTTCCTTCCTACAAGATATATATTTCCTACTGCATTTTTTCACATATTTTTTTAGATAAAGGGAGCTAGGTTTAAATATTACACCCAGACTCCGCATAACCAAGATGCACACAGCCGAAACAAGTCTAAAATTCAAAACATAAAAAAGCGAATTACATATTATAATTAGAAATTGTAAGAACGCTTACGGTGGTGGAGTGCCAATCCGCAAATTATTCTGCCATCCATGTTGGGATAAAAAGTCTCTCATCGTATCCTCCAGTCTGGTACACACCTCCATAAACAGGTCTTGATGCCCCCACACGTTGCAACTGAGACCACGAACAGAGAGTAGAAGTAGTCATGTAGATAACCTGAAAAGAGAACAATTTTTATCATTAAAAACCTTGTCATTTCTACATAGCTAAAGTGACCATATTACAGCAAGCGTTCCCATCCTAATAAGTTGTTTAAACCTATTATCCACCCCATTCAGCCAATTGCCAAAAATATTGGCAATGCTTTTGGGTATGTATATAGTAGAACCTATCTGGATGATGGACCATATAGAACTAGCAAACTTGCACTCGAAGAATAAGTGTTTGATCGTCTCGCCTTTAAGACAGAATACAACTGTTTACTTCCATGCCAATTGCGTTTTGCAAGGTTATCTTTAGTAAGAATAACTCCTCGACGAAGATACCACGCAAAAACTTTGTTTTTTAGTGGAATCCTCATCTTCTAGATTTTCTTATTATTATCTACCGGCACTTCTAGCTGGATTAGTGCTGTATACATGTAGTCCACTGAGAATTTACCACTATTTTGTAAATTCCACCGAAACTCATCAGACCCTTGTTTCAAATTGACAGAAGCTAGACGCTGTAGCAACTCATGCCAAGCTACCAGTCTGGGACCAACAAGATCTCTTCTGAACGTCACAGTTGGAGGATTATCTACCAACACTTGAGCAAGCGTATCGCTCTTGTGACGTCCAAGGACTATATCATATAAAGCTGGATATTGTTCTCGGAGCGATATAGTGCATTGAAGTTGATTTTAAAAAAGCGTATGATTGCTTGTCATATTGCTAAAGGCTTTTGTGAGGGGTGCTCTAAGTGGGTGAAACAAATTCTTGTGAGGGGCATGTTGGAGTGATTTCAACTTTGAATAAAAATGGGGTATTTTCCACAAAATCAGTGTACAAATTCTTGGAGAGAAATGTTTGTGGTCCTAATTACTACTGGATTTGGAAGGCTAAAATTCCTTTGAAGATTCAAATTTTCATGTGGCAGTTGTTTTCAGGATTGTCCTAACCAAAGAGAATATGAA
The DNA here is from genome assembly GCA_947311845.1 of Poa pratensis. Taxonomy (NCBI): domain Eukaryota; kingdom Viridiplantae; phylum Streptophyta; class Magnoliopsida; order Poales; family Poaceae; genus Poa; species Poa pratensis. The sequence goes on along the minus strand of CAMZMU010000073.1, from coordinate 31,623,782 downwards.
AACAAAAAGTGGCCTACGGCTTATCTATGTTCTTTTTGTAAGGAGAATGAATCCGCTAATCACCTCTTTTTCCAGTGTTCTGTAGCTCGAGTTGTGTGGGGTGCTATGGGTAAGGTGTTGGGTACTAGATGCTGCCCTGGTAATGTTTGGCAAGCTCTTGCATGGTTCCGTGCTTTTCTCTCTTTTGGTGATCGTTTGTTTATGGTGGCCATGGCCGTTGTTTGTTGGGCGATATGGAAAGCACGAAATAACAAGATGTTGGAGGTGGCGACGAATCTGCTGTGTGCTGATACGAGGAGAATTCCAGTACAGCCAGGGGTGATGTCGTCTAGGAACTGAGATGCTCGATAGAGTATATCTTTTTTCGATAAAGGGAGTTTTATTACTTAAAGAGTTTTAAGCATTACACCCAGCCTCTGCATAATTAGGATGTACATAGCCGAAACGAGTTGAAAGTATGGAAAGTAAACAAAGGCGAATTACATATCATGATGAGAAACTGTAAAAACGCCTATGGTGGTGGAGGGCCGATCCGCAAATTATGCTGCCATCCATGTTGGGATAAAAAGTCTCTCGCCGTATCCTCCAGTCTTGTACACACCTCCGTAAACAGGTCTCAATGCTAAACACGTTACAACTGAGAGCGTAGCTGTACTCCTGTAGATAAACTGCATAAGAGAGCAATTTTTATCATTAAAAACCTTGTCATTTCTACACAGCCAAAGCAACCATATAACGGCAAGCGCTGCCACCCTAATAAGTTTTTTAAACCTACCATCCACCCCATTCAGCCAATTGCCAAAAATATTAGCAATGCTTCTTGCTGGATATAGAGTAGAACCTATTTGGATGATTGACCATATAGAACCAGCTAATTTTCACTCGAAGAATAAGTGCTTGATAGTCTCGTCCTTATGACAGAAGACACACTTTTTACTTCCATGCCAATTGTGTTTTGCAAGGTTGTCCTTAGTAAGAATTACGTCTCGACGAAGATACCACGTAAAGACCTTGTTTTTTAGTGGAATCTTCATCTTCCAGATTTTCTTATTATTATCTACCGGCACATCTGGTTGGATTAAAGCTTTATACATAGTGTCCACAGAGAATTTACCACTCTTGTGTAAACTCCAACGAAACTCGTCGGTCCCTTGCGTCAAGAGAATCCTCCATCACTTGAGTGAGCGTATCACTTTTGTGACGTACAAGGACAATATTGTATAAGGCTGGATATTGTTCTCGGAGCAGGGTAGTGCCTAGCCACCTATCCTCCCAGAACCTTATATAGGTTGAGTAGTTGGAAAGGAAAATTACTTTCCCTGGTGGTAGACTGGTTCTCATAAATTCAGTCCTAAGTAATATGGTACTGTATATGATTTCCTTCTTCCAATTACCAAAGGGAGTCTTGCATCGATTAGATTATTTTCGATCAAGATTCTTTTGGCAATGGGACAGTGAGGAAAAGAAATATCGGCTGGCTAAATGGGATGTAGTGTGTCGACCCAAAGATTATGGTGGTCTAGGAATTCATGACCTTGAGGTCAAGAATAAAGCCCTTCTTGGTAAATGGCTATTTAAGCTTCTTACCGAAGATGGGGTCTGGAAAACTCTTCTCGGAAGAAAGTATATTGGCTCAAATGCGGTATCACAGGTTTCTTGGAAACCAGGGGATTCCCATTTTTGGGCTGGCCTAATGGCGACGAATTTTTTTTCTTCCCATACGGCTCTTTCTCGATAGAGTATATCTGTTCTAGTCCAAAGAAGTTGTTGGTGCTTGATCCGATGTTTTTTTCTTGCTCTCCCTAGGAGACAGTGTGTATATCTCAGTGATCTTGATAGTTGCTGGCATATAATATTGCACTCTCTGTTTACGACTAGTTGTGTTATTGTAACAAGTTTTCGCCCCATAATGGGTGGTCGACTGCACCAACCCGCTTCCCCGTTCTACTTTTATGTCCTTTCTCCCGTTCTTGCCTGTAATGAACTAGTTGTTTTCCATCAATGAAAAATGTAAAGGGGTGTGAAGGCTCGGTTGAAAAAAAAAACATTTTTAGTGCCTTCTAAGACATAAAGGCACCCATGTCGGGGAAATTATAGCAAGGGCTTATGTGCTATTTAATTCTTGTTAATTTCATTTTTACCACCTAGTTATGCATTTCTGACAGTAATTAGGTTATCTGATGAAAATTCCTCTAGATTACCCTTTTTATAAACTTTGGACCATGTTTTTCTAAGGCGTGTCCGTTTGGCAAGATGTGAAGTGAGGATTAAGGTTACAAAATATCATAACGATGTCGACAAGTGGAACAAATGGATAAGAGAATGCTCGTCGATAACGCCCTCCGTGGTTTACACATTTTGTCATGCCCCACTGGCCTAGCCTGCTGGTCTTATCTAACAGACATGCAGAATGCTACAATGGTGTAGAACTATGTTAAAATTATCATAGATGGTGTAATTCGGTAGAGTTTTCTCTAAATGGGGTAATATGTGTCACAAACGGACAACTGGGGTGGAAAGTGGAATTCACTCTAATTTTTCCTTTTCGTTACTTCAATACTATGATGAAGTTCATTACAAACTTCCTTTTATCTTTCAAGGTATTCAAAATGATATTATTTTTTTGTACGACTTCAACATTGGTGTCCGGTTCCATTATTGAAGGATAAGAGAACAACATCATAATTCATACCAAGAAGAACAAATAAAAAGAAAGAAAAGTTCCTCTATAGGAGGAACAACGACCAAACATCTGGGTCACGTATTTTCATCTAGTGTGGGCCATTGGCGACTTGCCGATGATGTGACTGGTGGATGCAGGTCCAAGAGTTCGTAGGTGAGATGGTCCTTTTTTTAGGCTAGAAGAACTTTATCCAAAAGCATGCACTTCGTGTGGACGACATCCCGGTTTTCAAACTAGAGGACGACAATTTCAAGGTCAGGGTCTTCACCACCGCCTCCTCGAACTAGATGGGGTGTGACTGTTCTCGCCCCGACTAGGCAACGAGGCCATAAGAGAAATGTGTATTTTGTATCACGGAGTTGACCCCCTATTGTGAGTAGTAGTGTAGTATCTGTTAAACTTGTAATACGTTTACGTATACGGGTATGGAGTAGTACTCCAACCCAAATACGAACCCATGTACTGCCACGTGATGGGCTTTTCCTCACCTATATAACATGCATCCGATCGACCCACAGGGTAACGATCGTTCCACCACAATTAACAGTATCAAGGGTTTGATCCTTAGTGTTAGTAGCGGTGTTGAACTAATGCTAGCAACTTTTTGTTTCTAAACATCCCCTAATGTAAGTATGTGTTAAACTAGTGTCATGTAAGTATGTGTTAAACTAGTGTCATGTTCTTAAGTAGTGTTGATAGTTTGTTGTTTTAGTTCACTCGTTGCATGCGGTGAGTGTGTAG
>CAMZMU010000073.1:31578112-31620345 GCA_947311845.1 Poa pratensis | reverse complement strand
TAATGTGGTGGAACGTCACTGCATTAAACATGCCTAGAACACCGTACCCTAGTTGCATATAACACATGTGGTTTGTATCTGCCCAACAAGAAACACCAAGCGCTGGCAACCAAAGAACTTAAGAACAGGTAAGTAGTGATGCAATATGGTCAACCAAATAAGATGCACAACATGGCTCTCAGCCTGCATATGAAGAACTAGGCTCCAACGAGTCTGGTTGCCGAAGTGCGCCAAATTGGTGCGATCAACCAAACACGCTCTATGGGATTGAAAATTTGTTTGATTGAGCGTAAGAAAACCGCAACATTCTTTCCAAGAGGTTGGAGTGGATGAAACTTTTTCTACAAAAGTAACACACGGCCGGCATAAACAGTTACAGTACAGTAGCTGCCCCTGATATATATCTCTTTTCCTCTCTTGTTTTTTTGGAACGTAGACGTGTCTCTGACATCGACACAAAAGATTACCACCAGTCTCGGCAGATCGAGCGGAGGAAACCAGGAGACAAAGGCGTCGCCGTCGTGCATGGTGAAGTCGACGGCGGCAAAGCATCGGCTCGGCCGGTCCGCGAATAGCGCTGCATGCCGTGTTCCGGAGGCGGGAGGCACACCTGCCCTGCCGCGGCGGCGACGCTGCCTCGCGCCCGCGGTGACGACAAGCCAGGCGACGCGCAGCCTGCCCGGTCTGCATCGACGTCTAGTCACCGTCGAGAGTCACTGGCTAGCTTGTCTATTGTTCACAGTCAGCAACTCAGCATCGGTTGCGTCGGCGTCCGTATCAGATGGTAGCGACCGGGCGTTAATTTGTTCGTTTGTCTGTAACGAGCGAGCTGCAAAAGTCTCCAATTGTTTCTTTGATCTTTTCTTCAAACTCCAAGAAAAATTGTGAGGAAGCAAAGCAAACAGAGGATGAGACGAGGACGACGGGCGTCAGTCGATCTTTCATTGGACGGTGACAAACTTCGACTGAGATTTCAAAGGGCTGTACGAGAGCTTGCAAACGCGGTCTAGCTAGAAATGATAGTATCTCACTGGCTTTGATTATGTAGACATTTGACCTTTTTACTGGAGGTAGATATTTGACGTGCTAGATATTTATACATAACAATTTCACTTATTTATTCAAATATAGATTGCAACAAGTCACATCACACTCTTGTACTACACGTAGTAACTTCACACTTCTAGTTGAAAACTCGCGTACTTCCAGAGCAGAAGCAGGAGAAGTCAACATTCACACCCATGGTAAATCACAACACACCACACCAGTACTGAACAAACACGTCGCACGGACAATATGATAATACGCCTCCGACTCAGAGCCACGGCATGCTAGCGGCATCATCCATGACATCGTCGGACTGGTCCGGCTCCGGCACCTGGAACAGCATGTCAATCTCCAGCGGTAGGGGCAGCGATAGTGACGGAGGCGGCTGCAGTGGCAGGGACAGCGACGGAGGCGGCAGCGGCAGAGACGGAGACAGTGGCGGCGGCGGGGGCGGCAGCGGCACCTGGAGGCCGCCGTAGAGCTGCGTGAGGTGTGCGGGGATCTCCGGCACGTCCATTGGCATCCCAGTGATCTGCCCGAAGAAGCGGAGCTGGGAGTTGCGGCGCTCGAGCTCGCTGTATAGGTGGCGCGCGTCCGCCGAGAGCACACGGTTCTCCTGCTGGACAAGGTCGCAGTGCTGCAGCACGACGCCGGTGGTGGTGCGCATGGCCTCGTTGTTCAGCGCGAGCTGTGCCGCGCGCGCCGCCAGGCCCTCCTCGTTCTGCTGCCTCTTCATGCGAGACCTTCGGGCCGAGAGCCGGTTCGAGGCCATCCGTCTAAGACGGCGCTCCTCCTCGGTGAGCGCCATGCCGCGGCGTGGTTGGGCAGAAACACAAGGGATCGAATACCACGAGAGCGGTGCAGAAGAACTTACTTGCAAAGGAGATCGAAGAACGTACGGAAACAATTAAGCACAAAGAAGAGAAGACTATACTAGTACTTCGGATCAAACAAAAACGAAGGCCTCTGTTTGATCGATTATCTGTGGTGGCTGGGAAGGCGGACTAGGAAATCACGTAGAGGAAGTGGAGGAGGACGATGGAGAGCGAGTGCAGGCAGCAGACGTGGAGGAGGCTAGGCGTCGACATGGGCGGCGCGGGCAACACGTCCGCTGAAGCTCGATGGGTGCGGATGGTCAAGTTCGGCTGAGGATTGAAGGTGTATATATGGGCCTGGACGCGATGGCCAGGGGGAAGAAGAACAGAAACTAGCTTTCGTGTACGTACACTTTTTGTCCTTTTGCAGGCAGGCATAGGCATACACGTACACCGGCCAAATTCGTAGTAGTGCTCTTGTGTGCGCACCAACAAACTTTTAAAAAACTCCAGTAGTACCACTTGCCAGTTGCTCTTGCTGTTTAACCGTTGGATTTGGCCCATCTGCCAAGTCAAGGCCTAACTAAGCTATCAGGTATCAACGCTTCAGCTGAATATACACACGAAACTTCCATAATAAAACAAACACTGCGTTGCTCACGGTTTGATTCGATGAGTTTTGTTTCTTTGCCAGGAGGACTCGAGATATGTTTTTAAATTTTGTGATCGCATAAATTAGAGTTAGTTCGAGGTGTCCCTTTGTCTGGCCAAAAGGGCACCGGTGTTTTCACTTCCTTAAAAATGGAGCATCAACATCAGGGCCGATCGTAGGCACCGACAAGGAAAGTTCGTTCAAGCATCTGGGAAGCATGCAGGGTCCGGCGAAGATCATCATCAGAGAACTACGTTCGTTGTACAAAAAAAAAAAGAGAACCACGTTCGTCAGGTTGATACTTGAATTCGTCGATGTGCGAAGCAAGGCAGCAGCCAACCGCCGCCATCGAAGACAACGACGGGCACGGGGAGAGGCTGCTACCCAAGAAGACGACGACGGCGGCGTCTCCCCGCCTCGGCCCCGCCGCCTCAGATCCGCCCATCCCCGCCCCCTCTCCACCGCCGGAGCGCAGATCCGGAGATTCCCCATTCTCCCGCCGCCGGAGCGGCCGACGGAGAGTGGGAAATCCCAGGATACGCCGGCGGACGCTAGCCGGGCCGAGGTCGCCCTCCGCTCGCCTCTGGTGCGGAGAAGGAAAGGGGAGGGAGGAGAGTTCCAGAAATAAGCGAGTGGTGGGCAGGAGGCCGGGGTTGCAGATTATCTTGGTCGCCTTCGGCGTCGACGGCGTCGGCGCTGGTTCAAGGCGGCGGCTTCGATCTGGTGGTCTTCCAGCTTTGCCCTTCTCCGCCAAGACCCAGGCGGTGGACTGAAGACGGCGGCTTCGCCGGCGACTTCCTGGCCGCGGTTCGCTGCGTTCGCCGGCTCGGGTGGAGCTCGGCGGCAGCGCGCGGACGGCGGTCACCGTGGTGCGGCGGCGTCGGTGGGAGCTGGACCTCTTGGACTGGTTTGTAATTTCCTTTTATCCTAAGGTTGTACCGCTAGTTCGGTTTTCATTTCTGTAATCCCATGTACTCAAAAAAAAAAGATTGGCCTGCTAATTAGGACAGGTTGCCACAGCATTTCCTCAAGCAATTAGCGGTTAATTTGCCCAATCAACCAATGCCTCTACGTACAGACTACAGAAGGAGGGTCTGATTATTGGAAGTTGAGACGCAAAAGTACAAAGATCACCTACGTGTTCTCGGGGAAAGAAAATATAAAGTGCATGGCGATAATCAGATGTCCTAGTTACTGGCGTCACAGGATTACATTAAAAACAATGCCCAGCCACTAATTTTGCACCGCAGGTCGATGCGAGCGATAGCACATGTCATTGTCGTGAGTAGGCAGATGCAGTAATTAAATTGGGTTTGCTTATGTGTTAAGAGAAGGAAGGTAAGTCAAGTCAGTAAACTTAACTAATGCGTCTGCACTCCAAGATCGTGGTTTGTCGCTTTTGTTGTTCGTGACCGAAGCATCAATTAAGAGGCGCCAGGTGCTTTCGCTTATGTAAGCATGTCCATGTCGACGCGTCGTATCTTCTGCGCCTGATTTGTGATTCCTTTTCTTCGAGCATTTCGGAGCAAACTATATTGTTCTCTCAGTCTCGGGAGGAAGTATAGTGCTTCTTGCTTATGATCCACCGAACTTTCTTTCTACTTGCCGTGCTTGGAAGCTGACTCCTTCGCGGAATCATACAAAGAGGAGTATATTCTTTCGGTTGTCCTCCGCTTAATTGGTTCCAAGAAGTAAGCAGAGTTGATTTTGATCGATCCACTCACTTCAACTTTGTTTCCACCTGTTTGTTCTTTGCATTTAGGCTTTGATGTATGGTGTACGACAGAAAACCAAATGGTCAACCATTTTGCTGCTCGATTCATCCATGTTCAGAAGTTTTGACATCGTAGTTGCTTAAAATACGAAGGTTCATAACTCTGCAATAAATTATGAAATTCGAAAAAGATAACCCATAACCGAATTAGTATTCGAGATATTTATATGTTGAAACTATTCTGCATATGTACATTCAACCTACTCAGAAAATGCTGCCAATCTATCCTCTATTAACTAGGTTATCTCCCCACAAAAAAACAAAAAAAACAAGGTTTTCATTGTTCATTCCAAAACAAAAAAAGCGACCGCGAGACCCAATCACTTTCGCTCGTTTCTCTTCAAAACTGCAACCTCAAAGTCGCTTACAAGATCCCCTCTTTGCGCCTACCATTCGAAGCATTGTCCATCCTCATAAGATGGGTTTCAGTAAAGGTTAAATCATCTCCGAAAATTTCATATACAAGTTTCCCTCTTTGCGCCTTCCGTTCGAAGCATTGTCCATTTCTTGGGACACTTTGCGTCATATCTTGATCGGAAAGGTTTCTCGTTGAATGGTGCACATATATTTGTGCCCTTAGTGTTGGGGAATTAGCATCGTAATCAGTGTTGAATTTGAATTTCAACAACAATGTATGCTAACTCATGGATAGTTACTCGTGCCAGAAGAAAACATTTGACATCGTATTGCCTAAAAGATGAAGGTTCACAACTCGAAAACAAATCACGAAATTCAAAAAAATAACCCATAGTCGAATTGGTATGGGAAGAATGGTATTTATATGCTAAAACTATTCTTCAGATGTACATTCAACCTACTCAGAAAATGCTGGCAATCTATCCTCTATTAACAAGGTTTTCTCCCAAAAAAAGAACAAACAAACAAGGTTTTCATTGTTCATCTTCAAGAAAGAAAGAAAAAAATAGCGACCACAAGACCTAATGATTTTCGCTTGTTTTCTCTTCAAAACTGCAGCCTCAAAGTCGCTTATAAGACCCCTCTTTGCATCCGCCGTTCGAAGCATTGTCCATCCTGACAAGACGAGTTTCACTAAAGGTTAAATCATCTCCAAATCCAAATCGCCTCAGCTGCCGGCTCCGGTAACTCCATTTGCCTAGGTCATCCCGCGGCACACCAGCTGGATCGGCAAGCGAGAAGGTCCACGATAGAATATCTAGTGCTCCCAACGTTTTAGCTGCAACACTCACACTTTTTTCTATTTTTTCTGAAACATTTAATACCATTCTAACGGAAGCACCGGGAGCACCTAAAGTGCTGGGAGCTTCCTTCCATCATCCATGTGAACAGGGTGAGCTCTCACATTGCTGCTCGCGCGCGGCTTTGCGGATTACGTCTTCTGCCATATGTTACACATATACCTGACCATGGGAAGCCCGGCCCAAAATTTCAGGGCCTGGTGAAAGTGCATGTTGCCCCCATGCGTGGTTTTGGTAATTAATGACAATCCTTATGGACTAATGTTTGCATTGAGATATTATTATAGATCTTGTCCATAGGAAAAGATTGGAGTTCATCTGTTGGACTCTAGAATCTTACATGGTAAAGTGTGGCTTGGAAAAGAAGATTGAGGGAACATTCATGTTTATCTCCAAGCCATCATATATGTCAAGAGAAGAAGATGAAGTGCAAGTTCAATATGATCCATCTCGGAAGATATCATTTGATTGAAGCTTGCAATGGATACATGAAAACGGAGCTAAGCGAGGCTCTCCCATAATGGAGTATGGGGGAGTATTTGGAGAAGTCTTCATCAAGCATGTGCTAGCAAGCATGATCAAGAAAGGTGTTCCAACTTGAGAGAGTCCAGATCGTCATCATCTAACTCAAGTGGAATGCGCAAGGCAAAGTTATGATCTTGATAGGGCTTCTATTTTACCGGTCTCACGTTGTTAGTTCGGAGACCGGGTTATAGGATAGATACTATCAAGAGGGGCTTTCGAGTGAGTAACTTGATCGCATCTTTATGGAGAGCTCAAACCTTTGCATACTTGGCATATCATCTTTCTTGGTTCTTATTTGGCTTGTATCCATGTGTGTTTTTAGAGCTTGTGTTCATCTCCATATCAAGCTCTAGTTCATCAAAAACGGATTTCATATCTTGTCGTGTTTTTTATGTTGGAGGTTTTACCGGTTTGTCTTTTCTAGAGAGGTCAAACTCTCCTCTTGTGGTTTCCTCCTCACATGATGGACTATGATGTTTCTCTGCATGATCTTGTAGAGCTCTTCGTTGCGATTCCAACGAGCCCAAGATCATCAAAAATGAAATCCGGATGAAAAAGTTATTGCCATTTTAGTTTTGTTGTTTCTGTCAAAACCGGAATATCCGGGTCTTGTTGGGCCGGATATTCCGGGGTGCAGATATTCCGGCCCTAAAAAGTGTTTTTAGCTCTTTTCGAGCCCCGAGTGCGAGCCTCTGAAAAAACCGGACCTTTGGGCCGAACCTTTTGTTTCCAGGCCGAATATTCCGGGAGGCCGGAATACCCCTTCTTCCCCAAAGTCAGCAGCTTTGCCAAGCACGTTTCTCTCTCTCTCTCTCTCTCTCTCTCTCTCTTCACCATTGTTGACCTTGGAAAGCTTGCCTCTCTCTCAATTCCTCCCATGATTCTTGCATATCTTTGAGGAAAAAGAGAGAGGAGATCTAGATCTACATTTCTACCCATCCATCTCTCCTCTAAGTGAGGGAACCTAGTAGATCTTGATCTTGGAGTTCTTGGTGTTTCTCCTTCTTTGTTCTTCCTCTCTTATTCCCCCATAAGCATTTGTTGCTTTGTTGGAATTTGAGAGTGAAGGACTTGAGCACTTCTTGTGTTCTTGCCATTGCATTTCGGTGCATCGGTTTGCTCTCTCCACGAGGATTCGTGGAAGTGAAGTTCGTGAGCTTGTTACTCTTGGGTCGTTGGACCCTAGACGGTGTTCTTGTGACCTTTTGTGGACAAGACCTTTTGTGGTTAATTGGGACCTTTTGTGGTCACTTGGGAGCTCCCAATCTTTTTGTGGGTTGTGCCTCAAGATTATTGTAAAGGCTCCGGATTCCGCCTTGAAGGATTCCGATAGTGGAAGGTGAACCGAGCTTTTGGGCAAGGTTCATTGGAGAATAGGGTGAGGCCATTTGTGGCGTCTTGAGTTTGAAACTCACACCCCTCCAACGAGACTGATGGCCCTTGACGTAGTTACCTGCGTCAAAAGAATATGGGTTAGGTTGAGACTCCAAGTGCAGAGTGTGTAGTATAGGAAAGACGGTTTTCCCCACGAGGGGTGACTCGAGGGTTTAATATCGAACTCTCGGGGAATCAGTAGTGAAAGATTTATCTTCTTATCCTTCTCTTGAAAACCTACAAACAAAGTAAATTGTTTTGGCCCTCAACCTCACCAAGTGGTTGTCAAGCACAAGGTGTGAGAATGATATCAAAATAAAATGAATGCAAAACAGTAAATAAATATGCAATGATGATAAATAAATATGCAAGGATGGTGGAAACAATGATGGATGATATTTTTGGGTTTTGTATTGTGAATGCAAGATGTAAAAGTGTTTTTGTATTTTCGGATTTTTAAATGGCAGAAAATGTAAAGTGGATAAAAGTTGTTGGAAAGGTGTTTCTTATGATTAAAAATGGACCGGGGTTCATGGTTTCACAAATGCACTCTCTCTTTAATAAAGTGGTAGACAATGGAACACTAGAATTGACATATGAGATTGCAACAAAAAGGTTTCATGACAAGTTACTAATTATATGGGCATCACGTCCTAACATAGAGATCTTTTGTTTATTAATCTCTCTTATACTCCACCAAGATGCGAACTAAATCATAACACCTTAGTAATTAAGATAAATCAGAGCATAGCATTAAGTATCATGACATGAAGTTAAAATAAGAACATGCTAGATCTAGTCATGGAGTAGTGGCAATGGTCACACCCACATCTCCGGTAGCAAGGTATTTTTCTTTATCCCTAGTGAGGCAACAAAGTAAGGTAAAAACCCAAGTGGATCGCGGAACTTTCTCTCACGTTCACCGCACTAGCCACCCCCGTTACTCCAACTAATGCACACGTTCCCCCTCACACGCTCTCATACACATGCTTGATCAAACAAGTAAACAAGAACGGGGTACATAATATGCATCTACTTTCATAACTGAAACAAAACTATTGCAATCTCAAACATATATTAACTCATAAAAAGATCCACCACAAAGGTATTACATAGATGACCGTAATCATGTTCAGCAGCTCATACGGTACTAATTAGTGAAGCTCAAGAGAGGAGAGATACATAAGTTACTTCCACAAACCCATAGTCCAGGGGTGGACTACTCCCTCTTCATCATGGAGACGGTGGAGAAGTCGTTGGAGAAGATGGAGACCACGCCGGCAGCGCCCCGCCGGAGTTTTCCCCCTCCAATCTGCAACTCCAGGTCTCTGTTTCGTGGTTTCTGTGTTTCTGCGGCGCTCCTTTCCGAAGGCGTCGGGGACTATTTTTATAGTCGTTTTTAGGTCAAGACGGAGGCTCGGGAAAAAAGATCGACGGCAACGGAGCCACGAGGCCAAGTGGTGGGTCCCACGCGGCCAAGGAATCTGGCCGCGTGGGCCCCCTCTTCTGGCCCTCGGGCCTCCGCTTGTTCGCTTCCTTCGCTCCCACGCTTTGTTCCTTCCAAAAACTGATGCTCGTAAATTTCCAGGTCATTTGGACGTCGTTTGGGTCCCTGAAACATCAAAATATAGAAAATAGGGTTTTCTGCCTGTGCAGGGTTAATTCCAGAAAAATAGGGAAACAATGAAATATTCCCAAAATCAATATAAAACAATGATATAACCCTTATATGATGCAAATATGATTGAAATATAAGTAATATAATGCAAAGTTCATGTATGCATTTTACATGCATCAACATCCCCAAGCTTAACCTATACTCGTCCTCGAGTATGAAGGTGATAAAACTAACATGGACTTTGCAATTTAATACTATCAAAGGATATCAAAGATGATTACTATTGCTACATAGAGTCAAATGATTCATTCTTCAAAGGAGTAGCAATATACAAGATAGATTATGAAGTGATATCAAATATTCAATGTAAGGATGTTCAATGATAATTCACAAAGTGTAACATAGAAGAAAGTACTATGGACCAAATGTATGCATAATGAAAAGTAAAAACATCCTATAATGGTCATAGAGTATTCTTATAAATCTGAATATAAAAGGTGGACACTTTGGAAAGATATATAAATGAGTAGAGGTAAAACATGAATAAGTTTCATCTAACTTCCAAATGCTTCTACTTAAGTTAATGTTTGCAATGTGGTATTGGTGTCAAGCTCTCATTACCCCTATCATAGCATCTTGAATGGTTAAAGTTTAAAGTGAAAGCAAATATGAGTAGTGTGCTTGACAAAGTATGGGTTGAATGTCTCATGCCCCGTGAATACGAGTACCTACACCACGGTGTTACTCAACTTGGGACACAAAAGCAAGTTCAAGTTAAGGTCATTGTAAGTAATATAATAGCGTCATCAAGAGCGTCAACTGGGGTACCTCTTGTCCAGGACATGGAACAAGCCCATGTCAAAATGACAAGACAAACAAACAAAATGAACAATCTCCACACCCTTTTTATTTACTATTGGTATAGCTTTTTATTGTGGGGTGCATCACTGAAGGTTCACCATAGCATGTAAGTAAATTTCCACCATGAATGATGCATGGCTTAGATTAGCGGCCCAGGCGTCTCTCTAGCCATTTATACAAACTCATTAAACTCACTAAGTTTCCGCATTTATTTGGCACCATGATAAGCATCCATAAACAAAAGTACATGATATCAACAAAATATAAAGAGCACGTTGAAAGCTTGCCATGTGACAGCACATATGAGCTAACTCCAACCAAGACTCTTGTCAAGCTCACAACTTCATAATTTTAATCACAATGGGTCATGTTTATTAAGTGCAATAAAAGTAAGGTGTGCATCAAGTTCGTGAGAGCTTTTAACCAACTTTTCCCATAACAATCAATAACATAAGCATTTTAATTCAGAAGTATAGATAATACAAAATAACATGATAAACATACTCGGAATAGCATAAAGCTAATAGGTAGATATGGTGGACTCACTGGAAAAACTTTGGTTGAAGGTGTTGGAAAACAAGTTTTTACTTGTTGGAATTTTTGGGCTAGCAAGAGGGAGAAAGTTGACCGTCTAAATGCATGCATAAGTGTCCATAGAACTAACCAATCCATGTTAAACAAAGTAAAGTAACATTCAGCATCAAAACATGAATAAAAGATAGCTCTTGATAAAACACTTGCAAATTAATATTCATTAAAAGCATATGAATCATGCAACTATATGTATCTTTTTGAATCAACTCAAACATCCCTTTCCCAATCTTTTTAATAGCATCCAACTTAATTCAACCCAAATTTCCAGTAGCTCTCTCATATATAAATGATAGTGGTGGTCTCAAGACAAACAAAAATCAAACCGAAATAAAAAGCAAATAAAAGACGCTCCAAGTTTATGCGATAAAGTGCATTGATCGAAAAACAGAAGTTAGACGTGTGCAAACCGAGAGTGTGTTGGTCCAGTGGGGTTGTCTTCACATCCCCAAGCTTATGGTCTTCACCATCCTTGGATAGCTCTTGGTGCATCTCCTCTAATCCCTGTGAAAAAACTTCAAAACACCGTTTCTCCCATTTCTTTTCTGTGGGGCGACATTAGTAGTGATAGACAAACGAATTACTTGCTGCATAAAATCCTTAAACAAAAATTCATATGAATGTCCAGAAAGTGTATAATGTTGTATGCCTACTTATAAACTCAATTGGATCAAAAAGATTCAAGTTAAAAGTTCAAAGAATGCATCAAACAAAATGGGACAGAATCTGTCCAGAAAAACAGCAGCAGCAAAACGTATTTTTCTACCCTACTTAAATATGTCAAAAATTCTGAAAAAATTCATGCTTATAGAGGATGAAAAGTTGCAACTACAGTTCAAATATCAGCTCATTCGGAGTTACAGAATAGGAATTAAAAATCATACCGTGCACAGATTCGTGCTGGAATAAAATCTCCGAATGCAAATAGCAACTTTTTCAAACCAAAATAGGTAAAACTTGGCACTTTATTAAAAATTCCAGAAACAAAACTAAAAACTAAGTCTCTTGTTACAGCAAGAGGACACAAAGAAAATCAAAAATAAAAACAACCGGGTTGCCTCCCGTAAAGCGCTTTCTTTATAGCCATGTAGCTAGGCTTCTTACTTGATATTTATTGTGGACGAAGCTCATGAGGGAGCTTGAACTTTGATGTGTCCCTCTTCCTTGGGAAGTGTTTCATGCATAATACCAGGATCCCATGGTGCTCTCAAGCCAATCAAAATAATAGTCAAGTTGAAACCTAGTAGAGAGAAAAACAAAACACAAAAGTAATAACAACGAAGTCAACTTTCTTTCTATGCATTGGCATTTTGTATATGAATGAATCACAATAAATAGAAGTTTTCCAATGCATATTAACAATAGTTACTTGCAGCATAATTATTAGTAGTATAAAGAGGGTTCTTATCACCTCCTCTTTCATAATAGTTGCAAGTGGTAGAAGTGTATTCAACCATATAACCAATAATCTTCCAACTTAGATAATTTAGGCACATAAAGAGGATCATTAAATTTATTTTGGAATTCATTAGCATGCTTCCCTCTTTCAAAATAGTTATTAAGATCAATATCAAGTTTAATATCATGGTTGCAACAAAGATTTGGAACTAAAGATAATTGCAAACCACATAAGTATTTCTCAACATAAGCAAATTTCTAGTGTAATTAGGAGAATCCAAAAACAAAGTAGGACTCTCATGAGTGAGAGTACTATCACAAACAACAGGTATATCATTTTTATCCTCACATGAATTAGTAACTTCTAAACATGTAGGATTATCAATAAGCACAGGACCATCATCTAAAGCATTATCATACAACATATTTAAGAAACACTCCTCATTATCATTAATAAGTTCATTAGTAGCATTACTAAAAAGTAAAGGAGCATTATTAGTTTCATCATAATAGCATGGGTTATCATATAGGACCATAGAATTTTCAGTTTGAGTGTTACTATCATATATTGATGGTGAAGTTGGGAGATCCAACTCTTTCCAAAGCTTAGGTTGGAATATATCCTTTTCAATCTCCTCTTCACATTATTCCTCTTCCAAGCTTATGTTTTCATCATCCTCTTCCTGCAAAATATTAGTACTTTCCATGGAAGCAAGAATTCTTTCTTTAACATAAACATTGTCACTAAATTCGTTTTTGCAAAGTTGGAGAATAATAGAAATTTGTCCTTTCATTACACGAGCTTCATGACTAGTTGTAAGAAATTTATCAATAAGAGAGTCTATCTCAAGGGCTCCAACATAAGCAATATATTTCTCAACTTGTTCTATATCAGGGCATGAAAATTTATCTTCACGATAACAGGAAATTATAGGATCACTATTATACTTGCATTGATAGTGGGAATGTTTAACAACTCTTCTATTGCAACAAGTTATACCATGTAACTCACAAAACTGAATAGCCATTCTGTGAAGAGCTTCAAGCAATTTACGCATTCTTTTTCCTTCTTCGGTCGATTCATATTCAAAGTAGGCTTCCATAGTTTTAACATAACCATTAGGTATAGAGATTCCAGAAAGTTTCTCCATACTTTTTTTGGTTTTTATGATTATAAATGAAAGACTGATAGTAAAATGATACTAAACAATGCAAACCGAAATAACAAATGCAACATAAAATGCAAAACTGAAAATAAAATATGAAACCGAAATATAAAAAATGATATGCAAGACAATAACAAAACAAAATAAAATGATTTGAAGGTAAAGATGGATAAGATGATGCTCACGTAGGTGCAACCTCCCCAAGCTTAGGTGTTTGCACAAGTTGGTGATGAAGTTGACTTTGTTGTGAGAAACCCTTGGATAAACCTTTACATCAATGATTCCCCGGCAACGGTGCCAGAAAATTGTCTTGATGGCCCTTGACGTAGTTACCTGCGTCAAAAGAATATGGGTTAGGTTGAGACTCCAAGTGCAGAGTGTGTAGTATAGGAAAGACGGTTTTCCCCACGAGGGGTGACTCGAGGGTTTAATATCGAACTCTCGGGGAATCAGTAGTGAAAGATTTATCTTCTTATCCTTCTCTTGAAAACCTACAAACAAAGTAAATTGTTTTGCCCCTCAACCTCACCAAGTGGTTGTCAAGCACAAGGTGTGAGAATGATATCAAAATAAAATGAATGCAAAACAGTAAATAAATATGCAATGATGATAAATAAATATGCAAGGATGGTGGAAACAATGATGGATGATATTTTTGGGTTTTGTATTGTGAATGCAAGATGTAAAAGTGTTTTTGTATTTTCGGATTTTTAAATGGCATAAAATGTAAAGTGGATAAAAGTTGTTGGAAAGGTGTTTCTTATGATTAAAAATGGACCGGGGTTCATGGTTTCACAAATGCACTCTCTCTTTAATAAAGTGGTAGACAATGGAACACTAGAATTAACATATGAGATTGCAACAAAAAGGTTTCATGACAAGTTACTAATTATATGGTCATCACGTCCTAACATAGAGATCTTTTGTTTATTAATCTCTCTTATACTCCACCAAGATGCGAACTAAATCATAACACCTTAGTAATTAAGATAAATCAGAGCATAGCATTAAGTATCATGACATGAAGTTAAAATAAGAACATGCTAGATCTAGTCATGGAGTAGTGGCAATGGTCACACCCACATCTCCGGTAGCAAGGTATTTTTCTTTATCCCTAGTGAGGCAACAAAGTAAGGTAAAAACCCAAGTGGATCGTGGAACTTTCTCTCACGTTCACCGCACTAGCCACCCCCGTTACTCCAACTAATGCAGACGTTCCCCCTCACACGCTCTCATACACCTGATTGATCAAAACAAGTAAACAAGAACGGGGTACATAATATGCATCTACTTTCATAACTGAAACAAAACTATTGCAATCTCAAACATATATTAACTCATAAAAAGATCCACCACAAAGGTATTACATAGATGACCGTAATCATGTTCAGCAGCTCATACGATACTAATTAGTGAAGCTCAAGAGAGGAGAGATACATAAGTTACTTCCACAAACCCATAGTCCAGGGGTGGACTACTCCCTCTTCATCATGTAGACGATGGAGAAGTCGTTGGAGAAGATGGAGACCACGCCGGCAGCGCCCCGCCGGAGTTTTCCCCCTCCAATCTGCAACTCCAGGTCTCTGTTTCGTGGTTTCTGTGTTTCTGCGGTGCTCCTTTCCGAAGTGCGTCGGTGACTATTTTTATAGTCGTTTTTAGGTCAAGACGGAGGCTCGGGAAAAAAGATCGACGGCAACGGAGCCACGAGGGCCAAGTTGGTGGGTCCCACGCGGCCAAGGAATCTGGCCGCATGGGCCCCCCTCTTCTGGCCCTCGGGCCTCCGCTTGTTCGCTTCCTTCGCTCCCACGCTTTGTTCCTTCCAAAAACTGATGCTCGTAAATTTCCAGGTCATTTGGACGTCGTTTGGGTCCCTGAAACATCAAAATATAGAAAATAGGGTTTTCTGTCTATGCAGGGTTAATTCCAGAAAAAAGGGAAACAATGAAATATTCCCAAAATCAATATAAAACAATGATATAACGCTCATATGATGCAAATATGATTGAAATATAAGTAGTATAATGCAATGTTCATGTATGCATTTTACATGCATCAGAGACGTACTCCCTTAAAAGGAGGAACTCGGGAATACATCATCGTCTCCACGTGCCTCGGTTATTTCTATACCCGAGCTCTTTACTTATGCAATTTACATTGTGATAGACTTCGTGCTTGAAGTCTTATATCTTGCTATCACCGTGTTTCTTGTCTTGCTTAGCATAAGTTGTTGGTGCACATAGGTGAGCCTAGTATATTTAGGTTGTGTGCTTGTTAAATTAAAACACTTAGTTTTATTCCGCATTTATCAAGCCTAAACCGGAAAAGTTTTAAATCGCCTATTCACCCCCCCTCTAGGCGACATCCTTGTCCTTTCACCTGGGCCGACCTGGGCTTCTCCATGGGTCGGGCCTGGGCCTGAGATTTCAATCTGAAGCTCGCATGGGCCTGGGCCTGGGCTTTGCATATTGGCGTTTTAATTGCCTTTTTTCGCTTAACGATTCTTTATCGCAGGACAAGTTCTCACTGATAGTTGTCACACTCTGGGCGATCTGGTCGGCTAGGCGCAAGGCAATACATGAATATATCTATCAAAGCCCTTTTGCAACCAATCAGTTCATACACCACTATATTGCTGAATACAAAACTGCTATTTCATTGCCTGCTCGAGCACAACATCAAATTGTCAGGGAAGCTAGACATTGGATCCTTCCTCCGGATAACCTTGCCAAGATCATTGTTGATGGCACTTTATCTTTTGAGACTGGTATGTGTGCAGCAGCTGCAACTTGTAGAGACTCGAATGGTCTATATATGGGAGCCTCGGTGCTGGTCACACGAGGGTTGAAGGATCCAACAGTTGTGGAAGCATTAGCTTGCAGGGAGGGTTTAGCGTTGGCTAATGATCTCCTTGTTCAGAGTTGTTTGGTTGCATCTGATTGCAAAGGAGTAGTGGAAGATATTTCGGCTACGTCCATGGGTATCTACGGCCCTATTACTCGGGAGATTAGCCATAGGAGTACTTTGTTTACTGATTGTCGTTTTATTCACGAACGTAGAAGTACCAATACTGAAGCTCATAATCTCGCTAGATTTGGTCTTTCATTGGGAGTGGGCCGCCTTGTGTGGCTTGGCATACCATATGACCCGATCGTTGTACCTACTAGATGACCCGTTGCGCGACTGCGCAACCGCCGGATGCAACTACCACATTGTTGCCACACGCTTTATTCGTTGGTGAAAACTAAATAAATTTATTTGCATTCATTTAACTTATACCATATAGAAACCCATAATTTGTATGAAGCACTGTTATCATTTGATACCGAAAGTTATATACCTAAACAGAAAGAATCGTTTCATTTCCATGTCTGAATTGACAGTTTGTTTCAGAAACAGTGAAAATTTGAACGTTGCACTTACACTATGTAAATAAGCATCCATGCGTCGACAAAGTTCAGACATATGCAGATATCAAATTCAAAAAAGAACAGAGCAGTAGCACATCCACATGCAACCACAATAAACAAATTTCAACATCTAATTAGATCACAGAAATAAAGCATATAGAATAAGCTGACACAAAAAACGGGTCCTCCTCCTTTACCCGGGCTTGGAACCGGCTACCAACTAATACAGATGGCAGGTGGAGTTACCCACCCAAAAAAATAAAAATAAGAATGGAAAACCCAAAATCCGAGATGCACACGAAATAGTGAAAAATTCATGACTAAGGCTGAGATCCTTAAGAAATTGCAGTACTTAAGTAGACAGAAGCTGAATAATTTATTACTCAAATTGCAGTACTTAAGTAGACTATTAACCAAATTACAACAAACTTGAATCCCTAGCAAATAACTGCCGTATGCAAGACCATATTGCGCAACTGCCGTATGCAAGACCATATTGCTACCATATGCTAAAGAGAATGTAAAGGACTTCACATCATAAGTTATTCGTAAAATAACTCCCTTGCAGAATAAAAAGGGATATTGTCGTAATTACATATTGACACAATTCGAGCAATAATATTATGAGTGATTTTACGACAATCTCCCTTTTATCTCAGTATCGGTTGCCATAGTTTTGTAAGTTCTAGCGCATTTGTGATTTAAAAAATATGGCAACCAATACCAAGAAGCATTACACATCAAGCGGAAAAGTTCGTAACCCAAGAGCTATGACAGTCTTGACTGAGAATGAAATGCCAACGTCTGATAAGGACATTCTGAAATTACAGTACCACACAAACTCACAATATTTTCTAATCTCTCATCACCTTATACATATATTCTTCATCAGACTACTTGGTACATACCCAAAGTGTGTTCCGGATAGCAGACAATCGTGTCATTTCAGGAACCATTGCAGCAGCTTGTGCAATTGCAGGGAGCAACTGCGATTGATAAAAAAAATCCATAGCCACAAACCTCACAAATATGAACACAGAAAAGAAAGGTGTTTCATGTCACACAAATTCAAAATTCAAGAATATCTTTCTTGGTCACTATGATCGGAAATCCTAAATGATGAAAAAATGAATGAACCAAATAAAGGTAAGGTCTATACACTGAGGACAATATTTCCAGTTCATCTCCCATGAATGAAAATAAGTTCAATGCACTAAGGATATAGTTTCAATATCAACTTAGGAATGAACGTAAGTTCAATGCACTAAGGATATAGTTTCCATTTCAACTCCCAAACCTTACTGTTTTACGGCTAACAAAAAATGTAACTAAGAAATATATGTCGATGAAAGTATAAAGTTGCAAACACTTTTCACCTGTTTTAATATTATATACATGCCAGTCAAACGAACAGGCAGGAAGTATACAGTCCATAAGTTCAAGAAGAAAGGCATTTCCTCAGCGATCAGAACAATAGGCTTTTCTCTATCCAGTCTATATGCTAACTGGTGCATGGTGTCTCTTACATGAAAGATACATTCTATCTCTGAACTGCATTCGAACTACTTACACAGTTTAGCCACTGACATCTGACCACCATGCATACATAGAACTGTAGTGTGTAATAGTGGTACCAGTAATAGTTAAATCAAAGGAAATTCTATAAATAGACATTACAAAGATAAATCACATGGCCTTCCTAAAAAAACCCTGTTCAAAAGTGGTTTATTTCTAACCGTTTCTTCCTGGAGTCATTGCTCTGACGGCAGCAAGCAACCACACCAAATAACAATAATATAGTGGCTGGATATCAGTTTCTACAAAACCATAGCATGTCATTTATCATTTTCCTTCTCCGCACACAGAACAAAAGACAATCAATTAGTTGAACCACCTGCATCAAGCACCAACAAAAACGATATTTTTATTGAATCTGATTCTTAATTCTATTCTCATCGCACAAAAGATAAATAAAATACCCGCATGATTCATACCAGTAGCTAACAAACTATATTTGCTTCTTGTGATTAATAGATACAACATGTTCCTATGATTTTCTAACTATATGTGAGTAAAATATGCCTCATAAATACATTTGGTAGAATAATATGGTAGATGTGGTTTCAAATAATTTTACTGGGGCTAAAACTGGACGCACTATTGGCGCAGTGGTTCATATGCTCGGTCACAGCGATCACAACCTTCATCACTCAGTTATATAGTTTCAAAAGGAATAAAGCTCAATCACACTTCACACTCTCGGTTTTAAAATGTAAGCATCACCGCTGTCCAACCTCAATCAGCATATGGTTCAATCCCAGGGAGGAACCACATTTATCGCTTTAAAATGTCACTGGCCTACTGAACACATGCAACAAAAGCAAAACTGTTTGGTTTTAATGTAAAAGGCTAAAATCACCAAGCTAAATATCCCTTAATGTAGTTCTTTCTACAATGCAAGATGAAATTTAAAGCTAGATAATCTCAAACCACCAGATAAAAGACTCATCTCCGTATTATTATTTCTAATGTAAAAAGGCTAAAAAGAAAACGAATAAGTGCATTTCCACACACACCAACTCCCTGCATTTATCACAAAAAATAAGGGCCTTGTTGGTGTGATCTGCTATAGCGCGGGTATATTGTGAAGGAGCAGAAACAAAAACTATCTGACTGGGACAGGGTAAGGCAGACCCTCTAGATTGTGTTCGGGCAACCCAAGAACGGTTATATTAAGCTAATCTAAAACCTCCAAAAGGTGGACGCAGAACCGAAGAGCAACAACAATTAGCACAGAACATGAAGGTAAAAGGGCATATGTTGTACAGAGAAGCATAAGCAAACTCCACACGGTCAACACGGAAAGTGCAAACCCAATCCTAGTCAATCTTAAGACCTGCACAAAGGACATGAGATAAAAGGACAAGAGAAAAATAAGTAAGCAAGAAAAGAGCAGGAGCAGAATTTCGGGACACAGAACATAGATCGGAAATGAAGACAATAAACATACCTCAACGAGGTCGGCACTAGAAATTAGCCGAGGCAATCCCAGGAAACCTTCAAACCTGCAGGAAAAAATGGATAAAGAGAAAGGATTAGCACGCATGCGATGGAAAGGAAAAGCCGTCAACCGTCCAGCTATGATGATAAATAAAAAGGATGCAAGTAAATGATTTATTAGCAAGCCAATGCTTTACGTAAGGTAGGTATAGTAAGTACCTGCAATTTTCAAACCAAATGAAGCCAATGCCTTACGAAAGGTGGGCAAATAAAACATGTAGCTCCCATGTATAGTAGAACACTGACCACAACTAAGAAATTATCATCCCATTTAATCCATTGACAACATCTGCTCCGAAATTAGTAACTCAAACAGTACTATGGAGGCCATTAAAAAACTTTAATTCCAGATTCCACTTCGAAATCAAAATTGTCGATACATCCATCTCACACATGAGCATCACGAGCGGAAATTGGAAGCAATCAAGCAAGGAGAAGCTATTTTCACCAACTTTTAAATAGTAAATGACTGTTGCCTCTGAAGTACACATAAATTAGAAAGATATTTTCAGCAACTTACAATCAGTTTTCTGCCATTAGGACGATTGAAAAAAAATAGTGCTGCAACAGATTCATAGTGAGGAAATAAGAACATGATGAATAAACAAACTGAAATTTGAGAATAATTAGAAAATTAGAACAACAAATACATCTATCATGGCCTAAATAGTAGGAATATTAAGTTACTCCAGCTAGTAAAAAAATCAGCATGTACTGGGTCACAAGAAGCATGTTTCCTATGATTTTAGTACAAAATTGTACATATATTTGAGCGAATCCTATAGCTAGTGCAGTCGAACTACTAACAGAGACGAATTAGCAATTCGGATCTTAAACAAACTATGTGGCGGAGAGATAGAACCCGAAGTGCTTACCCGTCCGATGGATCTTCTATCAGAACCAAAACGTTCCTAAGCCTGGAGTTGTTCTATCTGAACCAAAACCAACAAGTCTGAAAAGCAATCAGCAACAATTTTTTTTAGTTTGTTAGCAAATCGAGCAATAAAGCACAAAAGAGGCTATTTAAAGGTATCTAATCCACAGTCCCTAAACAGAAATAAACTTCAAACTGGTGCTCAATACTTTTGAAACGTATACCATTACATACAAATATATAGATTTGTTAGATAAAATAATTTCATTTGACTGGTCTTTTTATGGTTATTTCCATTGGTTAAGTTTACATGCCAGTAATTGTACCATCTGGTCGAGAACACACAAATGCTTCTATAAAAGTTTCAGACCACCAGTAACATCGCGAACGTGGAATAAGCAAATAAATTTTGTTAACCACAAGTACTGAATTCCCTAAAAGAAACACAAGTACTGAAGACTGAAAAAACATGATACACCATGGATGATCGGTGTAGGCATAATTCAACGATCTATGTGAACCAAATCATGTTGAAGGCAAGAGCGCAAGGAATAAGGTCCTTCAGCAAAAACAGTAGGGAAGAAAATGCATACTGTTACAGGTAATGTTGAAGGCAAATAAACATTATAGAAGCATCCTCTATGATCTATGTGAACCAAATCAACGGGCAAACAACATCTCGAACTATCGGCGAACCCCCTTCCCCCTCAGAACAGAAAGGAACATTCAAACACAATGGAAAAGGAAGTGTTTCATGCACAAATAAGAATAATCCGAACCAAACCAAATGCTCAAGTAACAATCTACTTGACCTTTCCATGGCATTCTTTATAAATGTTAGACTATATGTCTCATGAAAATAGGGAAATAATATGCAACTCAACTATCATAAGTGGATGAGTGTTGTTAAAGACAATGTTTGTTCCTCTTCTTTGATTGGATAGCAAGGAAGGGAAAACAACATACTCAATGCTTTATCTTCCAAGGAAGCCAAACAAGATATTCGATATAGTTATGCAAAAGCAAGATAAGTCAAATTCTGAAAAGAAAACAAAGCTACACAAAAATTGAAAGCTAAGCAGGCTCACGTAAAAATCACGAGAGCTCTCGTTCTGCACAATATCATACAATCTATAGCAAATAAAAATTGAAATGAAAATATGGGGAGGGGGAGGTAGCAGCTCAACCTGCACACATGGTGGAAGCACACGCAGCAAAACCACCGATTGTTCATCATGGAGAAAATATATACCAATCCCAACCACACTACAAAATTCTCCAGAGTGCTTTCCTCAAACCTTGATGGGGACTGGTATGGACAATTAGAACATAACTATTATCATACATAGACAATAAGTGAATGAGCTGACCATGAGAGCAACCTGTCAAACAAAAAACAATATAGAATCACCAACTTTAGACCATGCAGAATTGGACAATCTCCAAGACATCACATAAGCTGAGCAAATTCTCCATCTACACAATCTCCAACAAATTTAAAATACTATCAGAACAAAAATCTATGCTAGTATGCAGGATGGATTTGTAAGTATGGTTCTCACTGTTTCGAGAGAGTGTAATTGAGCATGTATGCTTAGTGGAGTGCAATTAGTGCGGTGCAGACCTACACCAAAAGGCGCCCAATTTTTTGTACAAGCTTTTCTGTCCTTCATGCCCTAGCTGAAATTCCTATAAATGAAAACTAAAAGAAGACGATATCTTCTAAATTCATAATATAAAACACCAATCGGAGGGGAATTGATTCATCACCTCCAAGTACGAATATGCATAAATCGTCATCCCAGCTCAGGAAGACCCTGCAAACAAATTCCCGTTATGGGTTTCCACTTCCAACCAGCAAGAACCTGCAAACAGATGCTCTTTATGAGTTTCCACTTTCAACCAAGGCTTGATTCGAAAGCTATCTAAACTCTCGCACTGATTTGCAAAATAAAAAAAGGTGAATGGAAGGTGCACATATTCAATTTTGCACAGGGACTGGCCCTTTCCCGCTACTGAAAATGAGTGGATTTTGCACATGGGCTATTTAAGGTTTTGCACCGATTTTGCACAGGGAGGCATATTCAGGACTTCCATCGGCTAGTCCAAGTGAGACTCCTATTCGAATAGACCTATATGTGGACAAAGAAAACAAACAAATTGTTCAGACTCTTCTCCTTCTCAAATAGCTGGAACGCAAATGACAAAGATGGTATAACAATATAATCCAAGAAATGGTTGACCGGGTATTACTTAGTAAGATACAAACCCAAATTTAGTTTCAATGAAATAGCAAAACACAAAAGTACAGTCAATGCATTTATCCGATTTTTCTTATTGTGCAAGCTGTAGTTACAGAGTGTGATTTCAAAATTCAGTAACGTAATACACACAGATGCCAACCAAATCAAATCAGTAGCAATCCATTTCAAATAACAGGAGTATTTTCACCTGGGGCTAGGACCAACAATTTTAGCGGCGCCCCGCCATTGAATGCGACACTGTCATGATGTACCTCACCGATGGATGGCTAGAGAGGATGCAGTGAGACGCCTTGTCGTTGACCACTATTAAACTCATAGCTGCAACGCCAACGCTTAGCCCACCACACCCTCATGTGCCTTCTTCAGCAGCAAGCGCATGGCGAATCGGCAACGCCTCTCCCCGGCTTAGTGACCTCATCTATCTCTTTGACGAATCTGTACAAAATTCACAGCATTGAGAAATCATACCACAAAAGGCTGGCTGTGTACAAAACTGGCAGCAACATGGATTTGAAACCAAATAATTATGACTCGATGTGTGTGTCGCAAACATCCTAGCACAGATATATATTTCCACGAATCACTCAGCTATTTAGAAACACTAACTTGCAGATGCAAGTCGCATGAACCAGATAGGCAATATACTGTATCTGCAGGCCACAAAACTGAGAAACATAATGGTTGTAGCTAAACTTTAGAAAAGAATCTATTGGGTAGAATGGACATTACATAGATAAATGCTCCGCTGCAGCCCACTTGCATTTCATAAAACACTTACATGCATAATAAATAAGCTGGACAAACAAAGATAAGAGATTATGGGGATTAAATCAAAAGTGGGAGGGAGGGGTTCCTAGTCAGGGCGTTGTGATAAAGAGAGGATGAGGAGGAAAACAGAAGAATACATAATCTCACCTGCAACAATACGGTGTGCGCTGATGTGTGGACGTGAGGAGGCCAGGCAGTTATGGTGCTGGCCGACGTCCTACCAAACGAACTGGTCCTCAGCCCTCAGCGCCGCTCCGCAGAGACTCCCCCATAGACGCGCCTCCTTCTTGTTCGGGCGAAGTCGCCGGGAGCCGCGACCCCGTTGTCAGGTCGCCGGCGGTTCGAGCCGAGCGGCCGCGGCGTCCGCCGTCCGGGCCGCTGTCGAGCTGTGCGCCCGTGGTCGCCGCCGTCCGGGCCGCTGTCGAGCTGTGTGCCCATGGTCGCCGCCGTCCGGGCTACGGTCCTCCTTGCCGCCCTCGACCCCGCAGGCCAGGCCGCGCGCCGTCCAGGGCTGCCGCTGTCGCGAGGCTGCCCGAGCCATGGCCGAGAGCACCGCCCGTGCCGTCTGGCCGGCGGCCGCGCCGTCATCTACGGCCGCGTCCAGGCGCCGCTGCGCTGCCCTCCGCTCGCCGTCGCGAGGTACGACCACCGGCGAGCGTGCTCGCCACTCGGTAGCCGCCGAGGTCTACAAGCGGCCACCATCGTCCTGCAGCCGCCGTCTACCAGTAGCCAAAGGACGGACCAGAGGGAAGGAGTTGGTGGCGGGCGCGTCCACCAATGAGTGAGAGCAGAGGTGGCTTAGGGCTGGAGGCGCGCTGACGGCGACGAGGCGAAAGGGTGACCGAGAGAGAGACAAGAGAGCTGGGAGGAGGCGCGGGGCTCGAGGATGGGAGGGGATTGGCCTAGGGTTTCACCGCGGGTCTGGGTTTGTCTCAGCGACATTGCCCCTTCGCGCGGTGAAAAGACGAGCGGCTACTCGGACGCGCAGCTCGGACTCGCGCGCGGCTGATGACGGGGCCCAGAAAAAACCAGCCCCAGCGGTCATTGCCCGTGCCCCACGGGAGAGAAGTAAGAATTTTTTTGACAGCATCCAACGGTGACAAGTGAAACACCGGGACTATTTACCCTGTTCAGATGAAATCGAACGCACGGGAATCACCTATCGGTGCAAACCGGGGCAAACGGCGGGTATGGCACCGAGTTTTGTAGAAGTAACTAGGAAAATTTACGCGGCGACACGCCGCGCCCGTGTGGAAACCTGTCCGAGAAAAGGAAAAGCAGATAAACATGCTTGAAATATATTTGAAATTTTCCTGAATGTTGTTGAATATTTTTGGGAAAACAATATTTTCTGGGGGAAAAATATTTATGGGGAAAATCTCCAACAAATTTTGTATGGAAAAAATTTAAATTTATAAAATTTGTTGAATATTTTCTGGAGGGAAAATATTTTTTTGAAAAGTCTGCAACAAATCTTGTATCAATTCTATTTTGAAACTTGTAAAAATTGGTGAATATTTTTTTTTGGAAGAAACAAATATATGGAAAACTGATCGTCTACATTGGGCGTAACGTGGGCGCCTCGAGGGAACGCTGAGAAAAACTATTTTAAACTTGTAAAAATTGTTGAATATTTTTCAGGGAATTTTTTTATTAGGAAAATCCAAATTACATGCCGCGCCCTTGGCGTTGGTTAAGCTGTGTATATGGTTAAATTCGCTGTCAGCATGGTTGTTGAAAGTTGTGGTTGAGAATTACTGTTAAATGAAAGTCGTGTCGGTGAATTATTGTCAAACAAAAGTTCCGCATTTGAGAATCGGTGGCGTATTGAAAAATATTGTCATAATGTAGGAGCACTAACTTCGGAAAATGAAGTTGTGTTTAAAATGTATTGCCGAGTAGGTTTGAAAATAACGGCAGAAAAAAACTCAACGCAAATTATTTTTGATAGATATATATAGATAATTATGGCAGAAAAATCTTAGCAAAAAAGTTGTGTCGAAAATTATCGTCGAAGAGGCTATAAATCCGGAAAGGTGCGGCAAAAAAATCGTTGAAGAGGGTGTGAAAAAAATACCATGTAGATGTTTTTTTAGGTAGGTATAGTTAACGACAGTACGGAAATTTTAAACGAAAATGCGAGTCAATTTTTTTTGTCGAAAAGGCTAAGGTAAGGAACAAAGGAGGAAAAAACTTGCCATGTTACTGTTTGTAACCTACAACTGTTTCTCGTATTTTATATGTGTACTGCTTGTTGGCATTCGTCGGTAGCATTGTTGTTTCGGCGTGGACTCGTTGCGGTGCGGTTAGTTAAAAATAGCGAGATGTACAGTGACAGACACTATTTCAGCAAAAAAATACGACCAAAAAATACAATTGGAAAATCTAAACTTGCTTCAAAAGTGTGTGAATACGGTTGGAAAATTGTAGACAAAAAATATACCAAAACTTATTGTCAAAAAAGCTTTAAAAGCATTAAAAACTCGAAAATGGCTAAAGAAAAATACCGTTAGAAAGTCTAAACTTATTTGGAAAATAGACCTGTGTAAACGCGTTTGGAAAATTTTAGGTAGGAAAAATATGTCGAAAACTATTGTGGGTGAACGATTCCGATTCAAATTTTTTGAAAAACGCGAGGACTTTTATGCAAAAGAAGCGGCGTGTGTGGGCTTTTTCGTGTGTTTTGTACCGGAGGACGGATTCACAATTTTTGAAAAACACGGGAACACAATGTAGAAGTGCACATCGGTGATTTGTAATACAACGAATTTAAAGATTAGAGAGAAATATGTATATGTCCGACAAAATAAAAAGGTTAGAACATGAAAGTTGTTCGGAAGGGTGATATTTATCTACTCGTGGAAGGAAAAATTCAAACGGGTGGCTGGGTGTGACGAATTTGACAAAATTTGTCAGACGTTTTTGCGAATTCGGATCTAAAATTAAGCAGATAGGGTCGACGAAACTCGAAACCGATCACGGGAATAAAACCTACTCGTCGACGCGCATTTTTTTCGCGTACACCTTTTTTTTTAAATACAGCGCGCAGTCACTGTTTATGAACCGTGGCCGGTTTCACTGTTCATGCCACTGTTCATGAACAGTGCGCGTGCTGACGTGGCGCCATTTGGGCCGTCCGTTGCTCCGATCGGACGGCCCAGGAAGCAGCGACGTGGCCTGCCCGATAGGATGCTGAAAGCCTCAGCTTTGATATATAGAACGGACGGCCCAGGAAGCAGCGACGTGGCCTGCCCGATAGGCTGCTGAAAGCCTCAGCTTTGATATATAGTGTTATGAATATCCTGACTGATGAATAAAGTGGCGAGATTAGCATAAAAAAAAAAGAGCAGCCCGTTAACCCGTTAGCAAGTGAGACACCCTTTTCGGATCACACCCGCGAAGCGACCCTCCTCCGGTCTCTGCCCCCTCTCTCTCCGTTTGGTACAGTACCTAGGGCTCGCAGGAGGCGACCGGACCGCGGCCTCCGCCTGCTCGCCGCTGCCGGAGAAAGGCTCTTCCGGCCGGGCGGGCATTGTTCAGCCCTACGAGCTCCAATCAGGCAACCCCAAGTCCGATTGCCCACGAAATTCCCCGAATCACATGAAACCCTAGCTCTCCATCCTCTCACTGCTGTCTCTCGCCAAGGGAGACGCCGACCGCGTCGCGGAATCATCCTCTGCACAGGCGCCTGACTTGGTCGCGCGGGGCGTGCGGCCGGCCGCGAGCGTGGCCGTGCGGCAGCACGCGTGCCCCGGGCGTGCGCCTCGGGGGCGGATTGGGCGGCGGTGTGCTGGCCAGCGCAGGCTGCAGCAGTGCGGCAAGGGCCAGAGGCGCGCAATCACCCAACACGGCTCACTTAATCGGTTACTAGCTGCCCACTAGTAAGTGTTTTTTTATCAGTGATCTGCCGATTAATGGTTCCATCCATCGATTATTTGATTGCTTCATAGATTGTAGTCTCGTTGTCCTGTCTTTATGAGATCAAATCACCGACGAGTATAAGAGGTAGATCTCTCACCCGGCCCCTTCTGGCGCTAATTAGGACATTATTGTGCCATTTTGTTTGTGCACTGGCTGCTCAGACTATGCTGAACTCTTAACCAGATTGGTAGACTTGCAGAAGCTGTAGTAATTCCGATAGTGGCAAGCATAGGAAATGTCTTGGATTCAGTGATTTGTAAAGGACACGGCAAGTTTCACGGGTTTTGCTGCTAGGTTTGTAGGGTGTATTTGGACTACATCCAAAGCAGGCTGTACCAAAAAAATTGGCAAGCCTAAAAGAATTTGGTCGCTGTTTGGACTGACACCAAAATGTTGGCTCGCCCACTGTTCCAGGAGCCTGCCCGTGTAATTTTCGCCCACGTGAGGGCGAGTAGACGGCGTGGAAATGCTTTGCCAAAAAATTGATAGTGCGCCTGCGAGATCTTCTCCTTGGTTGGTGCCCATGCAATTAGTGGCTATATTTGGTGCAGGCCACAGCTCCCCTTACAAACTCTAATGCTACTCCATCATACTATTCTCCGTCTCGTCCAGCGGTGCAGCCTAAGTTCAATTAGGAAACATATTTTATCTTTAGGTGATTTACGTTCTATTTTGTTGGCTCATTTAACTAGCAAGTGTGAACAGCAGGTAGCTATTTCCAACTGCAGCAGTCACTTCTGATTCTCCTGGCTTAAGATTTATTTTCTTGTTGACTGCATTCTTAAAAAAAAAGGTACCAACATTTGTTTTGATTGAATTGGGATCAAATCAAGCACTAGCTATTTAAGTTGTCAATTAGGCCAATTCAATTTGTTAAAAACCAAACGGAGGCACTATTTTCCCAATATTTTGGAAGATGCAATGGCTATAATCCAAACAACACCACCTTACCAGAATATTGGTCATGCAATTTTTTTGGATGAGCTAGTTGGGGCTCAAACCAAACACACCCGTATACTTAAAGCCTATCCGGGTTTTCCTCTGTGAAAATTTCGGGGGATTTGATCATATACCCTGTATTATTTTGACCATTGATCATATGCCCTGCTTTAGTTTGACATCGGTCGTATGCCCTTCTTGATTGCATGCCCTTTTTAAGTATTAAAGAAATATTAGATAATAAAACAAACTGTGACACATGAAATGACCTTTTACAAATTTGCAAAATTTTCAAACATGCTTGTGTACATATTTTGGTCCAACCAAGTGGATCGATCAACCTGTCCGTTCCCACGACCAACCTGTCCGTCCCCTGTTCGTTCTTCTCATATAGCAAGAAGCAGATGGGGAAGAGCCGGAACTCAGGGAGCGCCGCTGTGTACACAGACAGAGGAACTTGACCACGACAGCACTAGAAGCACCAGAGTGATGGCCAAAACAGGATCGCAAATCACAACTAGCTGCGACTCCACAATTTTGCCCCAACTTGTTGACGCTCGCATTCAATCCTGCATCTTCATATACTAGCAGGAAAGTACAAGCAGAATGTTGTTGCTCAATTTGTTAGGAAACACTTGTAGCAGCCACATTGGTCATGTTGGGCTTGCTTCTTGTCCAATTTCTGCGAGAAGTCAAAGTACTTGCCCAACCACCTAAAGAAATTGTTTTCTTTCACCTTGTCCAAATACTCAAAATTCAGCGAAGCATTAAGAAAACCTGTACTTGCTACTGGCAGGCTGGGACTGAGGAGCAAATTAAATTGACTGGTAGAATGGGATTGTGGAGGAGTAAATTGATTGCAGGAGTTGCTGCCAGGCCTGTGGTCGACGCGCCTGTGCTGCTGTAGCAACCGCGCTGCCTGCTCCTACCTCCCCAGTGGTTGAGACGCTCGAGTCGATTGTGTCACGCTGCTGGAGTTGCAACACCCTGGTCGCTTCCTTTGCCTGTGTACGCCTCCTGCCCATTCTCCGCTCCTGCACAAAAATAAGAACAAATGATTAATCGATCCATTGGTTGGACTTAACCATGTAAACAAGCAGGTTTTCAAATTTTCCGTTGGGGCAATAAGACCATTTCACGTGCCACATTGTGTTTCCTAGTGGATAGTTTCTCTTTTACGTCTACTGCTTATAGGTTCTAGGGTTTAAGTGATGGCTTATCAGGAGGTTCAATAGTAAATATCTCTACAATATGCCTAAAATAAACAGATATAGATGCTCGGCCCAGGCACGGCCGTGCCTAGGCCTTCTATCCTCCTCCGCCAAGAGCCTCACCTGTCCTAGCTGACACTCTTCTCCCCAACGTCCTCCTGGTCCTCTGATTCAGACCCCTTCTCGTGGTCATCCAAGGTGTGCCGAGAAGAACTACTCCGCTGGGAGGTGTGCTGCGCATGAGGCGGGGAAGGCTGCGGCGGCGAAGTTTGTTACGTGGGGGAGTTGGACGGGGTGTTGGGCTAGAAGGCGGGCTTTTCATAATTTACTCATAGCTTTATTGATAGCATAGTTGTTGTTTGCACTAGAATTTCAACTTATATATTACGTATCCACAATTTGTACATGTATCTACTGTTTGAAGTGGAATTTCTCAGAGAAAACTTTTGTGCACTGGTGTACCATGTAATGCAATTCTGTTAACTATGGTTCAGCCATATCACTTCACCTAGAACAGTTGTTTCAGATGAATCCCACAAACTGTTCATTTTCCCCACGTCGCTTGGTCACCAGCTTATCTCTAGTTCTCCAAATTATTTTCCCTGTAAGTGTCTTTATGTGTGTGCTTTTAATATGAAATGTATTGTCCTCCATTACTTGGGATTGTAGTATTCTGCACCATTTATGCCCATTCAGCATTTGACTTCTCTACTCATGTTTTGCATTACCTCGTTGGCTATTTCTTTAGCTCTTGTAGATCCAGAACTCAATACCCTTCATCAGTATTATTCTTCTATTTATGCTTTATTGTTTCTAACTCCAGGTGGTGCTGTTGACATGGATTCTATAAACCACGATCCTTCTGCTAATGCAACCTCTGGTAGCATGGCACCACTGGATTTTCCTAGCCAGACACTCGAGAAGATTAATTATGTGAATAAAGTGATTTCATCAGATGTTGCATCCGAGGCTCCTGTTGATATTGATATGAGGGAGATTTACTTTCTCATTATGCATTTTCTATCACATGGTCCGTTTAAGCGGACTGTTGGAGAATTGTGCAACGAACTTCTGGAGCATCAGCTGCTACCTAGAAGATACCATGCTTGGTATTCACGTGGTGGTATTCATAGCGGCGAAGAAAATGATGATGGTGTGTCACTCCCTGTGGGTTACCTAAAGTTACTTGAGAGGTACAAATACATCACTCTATTTGTTTTGTTTTCTGGAGCTCTTATTTGGTAATGGTGTTCCACATTCAGTGTTTATGTTACTAAACTAGTACTGATTAAGCTTATGGTTCAAAAATCTATTTTATATAAAGGCCACAAGATAAAAATTAGCACACTTACCTTCCAGAACAGTCAACCTATGTCTGCTATTTTCTTTTTAACGATCAAATGCAATCAAGGTTTTTGCTAACTAGTTTTATGCTACTTTTAGATACCCTCACATTGGTAAAGACCACTTGGTGAAGCTTTTAAAGCAACTGATGGTTAGTTCCTGTCGCCCAGACAACTTGATTGGAGACGGGTCTCCAAATGCTGCTGATGTTCCAACGCTTCTAGGCTCCAACTCCTTCTCCCTTCTTGCATGTATGTATGTTAAGTCCTTATAGGCTTTTCAAGTCTTCCTTTTCTCTCCATTTCTGGTTCTATTTATAACATCATTTGTTGCAATTCAGTGTTTCAGTTAAAGTTCGTTTAATGTTCAGTGAAACTCAGTCTTACTATTTAATGTGCTGATGCAAATTTTGGACCCTTCAGCTGATAGAGGCGGGCAAGATAAGGAAACTCCCAGGCTGCCAAGGTATCTCCGTTGGCCGCACATACAGGCGGATCAAGTTCATGGCTTAACTTTGAGAGAGATTGGTGGTTTCACTAAGAATCATCGAGCTCCGTCTGTACTTGCATCATGCTATGCCATTGCGAAGCCATCTACCCTTGTTGAAAAGATGCAGATTATAAAGAGATTGAGGGGACATCAAAATGCTGCATATTGTGGTTCGTTGAACTTTTTTGCTTTCTGAATTTAATTATGTTCAAGGAAACTATCTGAATATTGGACAAATCACTTCCATAAGCGTGATTCGGCTCAGAATCACTAAAGAATTGTGATCATTAACACACACTGGCCACTACAACAGTACATTTTTGAATTTTAGGAGGGGTGGGTCAAATAGTCAATTTTGTCCTCAAAATCAAACTGATCCTACCTGTCAGTGTCCCTCACGTGCCAAACAAACACACAATGCATGATTCCTCCTGTCGTCTCACAAACACACTGTACATGTATCCCTCCAGTTGTCACAACCACACTGTACATGGATCCTCCAGTTGTCACAAACACACTGTACATGTATCCTCCAGTTGTGTGGTGGTACAGGGCACTGATAGGTGGACTAAGTTTGCTCCCAAGGGAAGAGTAATTTTTACCCCTCTTTACTCCTACAATATCTAAATAGTGTAGTGTTCCATTAAAATACAACAATTTCCTAGTGTCCCTGAGCTAAATCATGACTATGGTGGGTTTAGCAACTGCCATCCAAGTAATGTGTCCTTGAGCTATTTTCCGTGAATATTTGGAGTTCAGTTGTCATGCTTGTTGTGTTTAATTACTGTTTAGGCTAGTTAAATGTTCTGGGAAGTTCGTACGGTGGATTATGCGCCAGGGTTCACTTAACAAAAGTATTCGTGATATTAGCTGGAGAATTCACCAAATGCATGCCAGTTATCCTGTTTCTAAAGATCTTACTGTTTTCCTATTGTGTCTTCAACAAATGCAACATCTGTCTTTTGTCCTTTGGTTGTTCTTATCCAGTCCATCATAATTATCCATCTGCTCGTTTCCCTTTTAGCTGCTGTAATGTTGTTCACACTCTTCCTGTTTCTGCAGCTACTTTTGATCGCACCGGGCGTTATGTCATTACTGGTTCTGATGATCGCCTTGTCAAAATATGGGCGATGGAAACAGCATTTTGTCTGGCTAGCTGCCGAGGCCATGAAGTAAGCTTCGCTTATTGCAATGCAACACATGAATATTCACAACCTTTTATTTAATTACTTTCCATTTTCTAAATTAAGGGTGATATTACTGACCTCGCGGTGAGTTCCAATAATGCTGTAGTAGCATCGGCATCCAATGATTTTATCATTAGAGTGGTAAGGTTGCTAGTTTATGTACTTCCAAAAAATCATGATAGCGATCTTTCTTCCTTTCACGTCTAATGTATGTGTTCACTAAGCAGTGGCGTATACCTGATGGCATGCCAATGTCAGTGTTAAAGGGGCATACAGGGGTTGTTACCACTATTGCGTTTAGTCCAAGGCCAGGTGCTGCATTCCAGCTATTGTCGTGAGTGTTTCTTTTTTTCTTCGTATTTTCCTGTAGTAGTCTTTACAATTATTGCGGTTAATGAGTATACATACAAACTGAATGGCAGCAATTGTACGAATAAATAATCTTTGTACCAGCCTGTGGCACATGTCATTTCCAATCTGCTTTAGTATCACTGAAAGGAAAAGCTTATTGGTGCAAAGTTTAAAGCAAGGTTTGTCCAAGTTAGAGAAAACTGAACTTATCTTGGAAAAATTTCTGATGTCTTTATTCATTTTCATTCTATTCCTTATACTCAAGCAATATAGTTATAAAACCTGTTAAGTTATATTACTGCTTCTGCCATGTCCAGAAATAAAAGGAATGTTACACTCTGTGGATCCTTTTGTTTGCACATGGTAGATCCTTGCATCGTGCGCTGATTTTCATATTCTGCTATATCGTCAAACGTATGAAAAAGTTTTTGTTCTCTTATGTTCTTGTCATCTTGTGATGAAATGTCACTACTGGTTTGCTGTAGGTACTTTTACAATTTGTTTTAGAGTTTTGCTTCCTATTGCAAGTTCTTTTCTTCCCGTAACTTTCACATCATATCGATGAGCAGGTCATCCGATGATGGGACATGCAGGATGTGGGATGCTAGATACTCCCAACAATCACCACGGATATATATACCAAAGCCTCCAGATGTCGCCCCTGGTTAGTTCATTGATGCATATCTACTGCATTTCTGTGGGTAGTGTCTACATTTATTTACTCTAACCACATGGTGTGATTCCAGGTAAGAGTGGTGATGCATCTTCTAGTGCTGCTCAAGTTCAGCCAACAAATCACCAAATCTTATGTTGTGCATTCAATGCTACTGGAACTGTGTTCGTTACTGGGAGCTCAGATACTTTCGCAAGAGTATGTTTTCTTGTTATCTACTGCCACTTGTGTGCTTATGATTTTACTAGGAAAAGGTGAATTGCCTTTTCTCATCGGAAGTGTTCATTTCAGGTTTGGAGTGCTTACAAGAGTTCTTCTGAGGAACATGACCAACCGAATCATGAGATGGATGTATTATCGGGCCATGAAAATGATGTAAACTACGTGCAGTTTAGTGGATGTGTGGTATCTCGATCCTTTTCATTTGACAGCAGCCACACTACTAAGGAAGAAAACAACCTTAAGCTAAAATATTCAGGGTCAGTATTTTTTATACTTATGGGATTGTAATCCTTCAGTTTATTCATCTCTTGCTGTATATGTTCTTAGTAGTTTCTGTAGTTCGTTCAGTTTTTTAACCTCACCTCCAACTGATGGTTATTGTTGGCTTCAACTCTTCTACGTCATCTGAGTTTGTCTCCTTTTGCCAGGTTCAGACATAGTATTGTTACCTGCTCCCGTGATGGCAGCGCAATTATATGGGTCCCACGATCTCGGAGATCACATGTAAGCTAATGGGACCTAAAACTCTACGATTTGCTCCTGAAAAACATTGTTTCAATAGTATGTATACAACAATTTGCATGACTGTTCATCCGGCTACTGCTACAGTTATATATTGTCTCCTTAGTACCACCCACATTTTTTTCTGATACATCTTATATTTTCCCATTGTGTCACGTGTCTAATAACTGGAGGTATGTAGTACAGCTGTTATAAAAGGAACTTCCAGCAGCAGCCAGCTTAAATCACGTGCACTGTATAACGGTTGAGGCAGGTTTACTGGCTGGTCAATCGTACTAGCGTGTATGCTGGTAGAAATGTAGCTGGTATTTAGTGTATAGTTTTATCTTATAGTTCCACTCGATATGATTTGTTGCATAACTTGTTCCCTGCACTAAACCAGGGAAAGACTGGACGCTGGACACGCGCTTACCATCTTAAGGTACCTCCACCTCCAATGGCTCCCCAACCGGTTCGCGGTGGTCCACGTCAAAGACACCAGCCAACTCCTCGTGGTGTCAATATGATTGTTTGGAGTTTGGACAACCGCTTTGTGCTTGCTGCTATCATGGGTATCTTTGGTCTACTGCTTCTTATATTTTCTATGATCCTACTGATGTCCTTTTCGTTATTCAGATATCTGCATGTATTGCCATTTGAGTTTTCTAGTATTCCTAGTGTGCAGAAAGCCGATCTTGTTATTACATTGTTATTCTATCTCATCATCCTCAGTTGTATCCAGCTCCCTTAAACATATCTAAATATGTTCTGCAGATTGCAGAATTTGTGTTTGGAATGCTTCTGATGGGAGCTTGGTGCATTCACTGATTGGCCATAAGGAATCAGTAAGCCATGCAGTCTATGCATTTATCCCTTTTAGTTGACAACTTGTTATTGCAAAGTGACACTTGTACAGTTTTACGGTTTTTGTGCATGTCATTTTCGTATCAGTTAGGTGCATATGTGTGAACTTAGTTTGCTGGCAACTCATCACTGCATGCTAATCATCAGAGCACTCGTGAAAAACTGAAAACATAATGAAGTAACTCCTTGTATTTTCTTTCTAAGTTTGCTGGCAAAGAGCATGAGTTAAAGATGATAAAGCATAAATGGAAGATAACAATTAGGAAATGGAGTTTTGGAGATGTTAAATAAACGTTCCTTATGAGTATGACAGTATGAGTTGCATTGCATATTCTTGCCACTACAATTGAAGACTTGATCTCTTATGCGCAAGGATTTCCTTTGAGTAGTAAGTAGTAACAGTATCGTCCTTTACCTCATTGGTGTTTTGATCTATACTTGATCGGCGCATTTCACATCCATTTCGTTGTCCAATCGTGACACTAACTTCTATTTTGGTGCTTTGGCAACCAACTGTGTTTCTACAGTTTGATCTATATGCTTAACTGTTACAGTTTCACACTAAGAACTACTTTTTATTGGGACGGTGTAATAATTTTTTGTCCTATAACATTGTCGATACGAAATTTTGGGATGAGCATTTTATGGTCTAGAAATGGGTCTCTGCTGGTGTAGTCCCATCAAAGCTGGCATGATTTCCGTATACATATTTTTGCATGTATCAAACTGGTTTAATGGATCAAGCACCTGAAGCTCTGCTTGAGTGCAACGTCGCGATTTCCATTCTCTTCTATAATTCATCGGCAAGTTTTGATCACATTTGTTATCAACAGACATTTGTTCTTGATGTGCATCCATTCAACCCCCGTATAGCTATGAGTGCTGGGTATGATGGAAAGACGATCATCTGGGATGTAAGTTCCTAATTAAGTCTCGTAAACCTTTCACTACCCTCAACCCTGAAAATATGTTATTATTGTATCCAGATATGGGAAGGAAAACCTGTACAGATCTACGAAACTGGTCATTTTAAGCTTGTTGATGGGAAGTTCTCTCCGTAAGTGTCACTGTAGAATCTCTTCACATTCTCAACAACAGAAACTTTTTGTTTTGGCCCTTAAGCAAATGTACACTTTGCCATATGATAGGATTGATTGTATTACTTTTGTAACAACATCTGGGTATCTACCAGAAATCCATAAAATGTTCAGGACTCAGGAGAATGAATAGAAACACCTGAAGGGATTGCTTCTAAATTTTAAGGATGTTCCATAAAAGCTTAGGAAGGTTGGGATGGTTTCCTAGCAAAATTTTCGAAATGTTACATAGTTTACAAATAAAAAACAGTCCTGTGCAGAAGTGATACTTGACTAATGCTAGCCGTGGGCGCTCACCTAACTCAGCAAGGTGAGGCGAGCTTCCATGGTGACACTCTCTGGACCACGCTGGTCGAAATGAGCCAATCCTTCTAGTTTTCTTTTGCAGCGCCACACAAAATATAATGACTTCAACTGCAGTCTTCAGTTCTATCTGTGTAGTGCTGGATTTACGTAGAAACATCTATATCTTGCCAAATCGAATTTTGCATCATTCCCAATTACCATAGATTGCTGATATAACTGATTGTTTTCTTTCTTTTGTATTTGTCTTGATGTTTTGCTGGATGAACATTTAAAAGGGATGGAACATCACTTGTTCTCACCGATGAAATTGGGCAAATATTCATCATTGGTACAGGGCAGGGTGAGTCACAGAAGGATGCAAAATATGACCAGGTACACGAATTGTTGCTGAACTACCTGGTTATTGGGGACAATGCTTAGTGCAAACCAGTGTTGGGTCGCAGTCATGTAAACTGCCATTATCCCAGTGATCATGGGTCTGTTTGGATCGTTTGCTGCCCTCGCCTAGCTACACTAAGTTCAGCTAGCCCATTTGTGCCATAGCCCACACGAACTAAGCTGTGTTGTTTGGTTGTATTGCGTTGTGTTGCAGTTACTTGCCGTGGCTCACGTCTTTCTCCATGATCACTTGGTTGCCACATGATCACTTGGTTGCCACCGCGAGAGAGCCAATACGGCTCTTCTGGCCGGGCAAGCATTTAGCGGCAGTTATGAGCGAGCTTGCCTAAAGCAGCAAACACATTATGCCTCTGCGCAAATGCTTGCTAGGCAAGGCTAGAACTATCCTTGGCCCTTGCTTTAGATCCAAATGCAACGTGTATGATTGGATGAGGGGCAGTTGATGTTCTAATTTTGGTCAGGTATAACTTTCTACTCGGTCAGTGCCTTAGGGCTTAAGTCATAAGTTGCAGCTTAGGGTGTGTTTGGATAAAACTAGCTCAGCTGGGCATATAGCAAAGAAAAGCATGGTCGCTTTGTTTGGTCAGTGACAGGCAGTCACGATGTGCGTGCCGATTAGAGGCTGATGCAACAGTGCCGTGTCACCTTGCCCAGGGGGGAGAGCCAATTCGGCTAGCCTCAGATGGCAAGTTTTTTTTTGTTGTGGTCACTATCAATCTAACCAAGCAAAGCAAACCCTCTATGACATTAACAATATGAAACAGCCACCCTTGTCTAGCAAGGCTAGGAGAGTTGCTAGCTTCAGAACCAAACACACCTTCAACCCCTAAACCTACCCTACAGAAACCTCAGCAGCTCATATTGATAGTTTGCATGACTGTACCCAGATATGCTTGCATTGCATACCCCCTCCCCCCTCTCCTTGGGAAATATCCTACCTTTATGCAAATCATTGATGCTCACTATTCATGTTTTTCAATAGTTCTTTCTCGGAGACTATCGGCCCCTTATTCAAGATACAAATGGAAATGCTATCGATCAGGTTTGTCTGGAGATATGATCATCTGCTCTTTGCATTTGCATTAGCTGACTGAGTTGTTTTATTTATTCGGAATGTTAAACATTTTTCTTTTCAGTTTTGTGCAACTAACTCTACCATCAGAGTTACCATGTTAACTGTTTCAAAGATCTGTTTCTATATTTTAATTTTTTCATGTTCTGAAGGTTTAATTGATGAAATAAAGTTGTCAGTATCATGTATTGCTTTGAGGAAAATTCTTAGACTTGCTTTTGTGATAGTATACATTTTATTGGTTGCTGAAGTAATATCGTCAGATGTTTTGGACTCGCTACAATTTGTTAGTCAGTTTGTGACTGCCAACTACATTATGAAGAATACAACATACTACCACCATTGCAATCTACCTCTGAAGTGCTTCTATCTCAGCAATTAAGCAAGGGGATTATAAGCTGTCAAATCCTGTTTCTTGAGTGAGGACCACTCTGCTGATTGGCAGAATATTTTGATGACAATCTTGAAAGTAGACATATTGAAGTTAATTACTTACCATGAGATGTTTATAAATCGCAAGCATACTGTACCATAACCATCGGATCAATACACTTAATGTGCTTCTGAGTAATTATAATGTATTAATATGTTTTATACTTCAAGTGCTTGCGTGCTGCTACTCTTACCTTCTCACCAGAAGTCATAGCAAGGGATCAATTTACTGTTTTTAACTGGTCCTTTTCTTATCGAAACAACAAAGGATTGTAAGACTAAGGAATGTTAAAACATGAGATAGAACATAGAACTCCAGATTCCAAAAGCTACTGGACACCCTCTTGGGCTGGTATTTTTTTCCAAAAGAGGAATATTGAACCTTGATCGTACTTGCCTTTGTAAAACTGTTCTTTTCTTTTGTTTACCAAGTGCATCATGTGATACCAGATTGCCTTAATGCTGCTTTTACTTAATGTATCCAGGAAACACAGCTTCCACCTTATAGGAGAAATATTCAAGATCTTTTGTGCGACTCGGGTATCTAACTTCTCTGCCTTTCTATCTTTGGTATAGTGTAGTAATTTTATTGTTTGTACATGCTTATAATTGTTATTTTCTAATTACCAATGACAGGTATGATACCATACCCAGAGCCTTTTCAGAGCATGTACCAGAAACGCCGGCTAGGTACCCTGGGTATTGAGTGGCGACCTCCCTCTGTAAATTTTGCTGTTGGCCCCACATACAATGCAACCACTGGCGAATACCAAATCATCCCAATTATTGATCCAGATAGGTGGGAACCACTTCCAGAGATACCAGACTTCTTTGAGCTTGAACCAGAAAACGAAGTTATCTCTGATGATACCGATTCTGAGTACGATGGCATGGATGACAATTCTAGTGAAGGAGAACAGGAGGTATTGAGTGGTGATTCCTCTGGTGCTTCATACTCAAGTGCAGAGATTGATGG
This sequence comes from Poa pratensis, assembly GCA_947311845.1. Classification (NCBI taxonomy): domain Eukaryota; kingdom Viridiplantae; phylum Streptophyta; class Magnoliopsida; order Poales; family Poaceae; genus Poa; species Poa pratensis. Next base: position 31,580,950 of record CAMZMU010000073.1, on the reverse strand, counting down.
AGATAACCTTAACGGTACTGCTAATCTCCGCAGATCTAGAAGAAAGAAGAAAAAATCTCATGTAAGATGCAACAGTTGAGATCATTCCATCTTCCTTTATCTTGCCTCTAACCTTTAAGCTTATTTTCCTTTTATTATTATCTTCTACAGGCTGATCTTGTTACTTCATCTGGTCGACGAGTTAAGAAAATAAATTTGGATGGGCATGATATGGCTACCATATCAAGGCCACATAGAGGTAGGAAGTCTAAGACTGGCCATTCTAGCAAAAGGAAAAGATCCTCTAAATCTAAGGGGCTGAGACCTCAAAGACGTGCTGCCCGCAACGCACACAGTTTTCTCACAAAGATGGGAGCTTCATCAGAAGAGGATGAAGATGACTCAGGGGGCAGTCTTTCAGACAGTGAATTCAACACAGAAAGCACTGAAGCTGAGCAGTCAGCGCGGTATGGTCAGCCAAGACATGGTAGAGAGAGTAACCACTATGATTCAGAAGATGTTACACAACCTTCTTATTTCACTGAAACTCAGGGAAATTCTGGAAATAATAGAAAACTGATCCTGAGGATACCACGGCGCGATTTAAATATCCAGTTCCCTTCAATAAGTGGAAACAGAGAACCCTCCACCGAGGACAACGTGGTGTTGTCACTTGCAGCAGCCAAACGGGAAGCCGTTGAGCCAGAACTAACTTTTGAGCTTGGAAGTTCCTCTGCTTGCAAGGCTGAACTATCAACAGATGGATATCAAACCATGATCTCTGGTCTGCACAATGTTTCTGCTGTTCACAGTAACAACACAATCAAATGGGGTGAAGTTAAGCTGCGATCTTCAAAGCGTTGCAAATCTGGTGACTCTTTGGAGACATGAGGCCCTCTTCAAATAATGCACTTCCACGGGATCTTGAGTCTGGTAGTCAGAAGACACCTCATGATTATGGTAATGGCATCCAACAAATGGCTGAGCAGAATGTACAAACAAGTCAGCATGCACTTTATCTGGATAGCATCCATGAAAACCATAATATTGACGATTATAGTGAAGGTAATTTGCCTGGTGAAGAAAGGTTAACCAACAACAATAGTACTCATGTGGTGGAAGAAAATAATAAGGAATGCAACCAACAGTTCCACGGTACTCAGCCTATATCCTTTAAACTGAAGTTGTCCAGGTCAAGAGGCTTTGCAGATGGAGCAAGTTCATCAGACAGATCAAAGACTACTGCAGTACGGAGTGACATGAACTCTGAGCATGATAAAGGTTCCATGCAGCATGCCGACGCTTCTGCCACCAATCAACATAGAAGCAGTGACTTCACTAGTGTATCAAGAAGTTTCGAAGAACGCGCAGATAACGACACTTGGTTGCATGATTCAAAAAAGTTACACTTTGAATCTGCCAAGACATACAGTGCTGTATACACAAGGTCAAAGCCAAGTAAGTACAGAAAAAACCTGGATCCAAATGCCTATGGAAATGGAGACGGCACTTCCATCTCCAATGATGGTGGATATCAGCCTCCTCCAGACTACAGTCCAGCTACACCTACTGGTAATTTGCGAAGAAGTGCAAGGAGGTCATGTGCATACACTGATGATGCTAGAGGAAGAGATGCTATCTCTCAGGAGAAAAATTCTTCCCATGAAGCATCAACTAGTGGGAGACGAATTGCTCCAAATGTGTGGGAAACGTGGGGATCAACATCAACAACTGCTGGTTTAAGGTCTGCTAGGTACAAAAAAGAGAGCTGCAACTTTCCTGATACTCATCTATTTGAGAAAAAACACCAAGTCTCCAAGTATCCGTGGTTAATGTTGCTAGAGCATGGAGATATTTACAGCTATATTCCTCAACTTGGTGATGTGGTTATGTACTTGCGCCAGGTAACTTTATTTTCGCTGTATTGTGTGTAGCAAGCATGCAGATGACTTTGGTGCAAACATCATTATGAAGTAAATTTTCCGTGTGCTTGCTATTGTTCAGGGTCATGAAGATTTTCTCAATAAAACAGAATCATCGGATGATCGCCCATGGAATTGGATCAAAGGCCTTAAAGCTGTAGAGCTTTGCAAAATTAAGGTTCTTGATTACAAACCTTATAGGGGGTCTGGTGAAAGCTGCTGTCAGTTAACCATGGAATTCATTGATCACACTTCAAGTGGATTTGGCAAAGAGTTTGTAATCACATTGCCTGAGCCAGTTGACTTCCCTGATTTTCTTGTGGAAAGAACACGGTTTGAAGCTGCTATTACTCAGAACTGGGTTGTCAGAGATAAGTGCAAAGTTTGGTGGACCAATGACTCAGAGGAAGAAGGAAGTTGGTGGGAAGGACGCATATTGGCAATAAGGCCCAAGTCACCTGATTTTCCTGAGAGTCCATGGGAGAGATATGTCATACAGTACAAAAATGATGGTTCTGATCTTCCTCATAGCCCCTGGGAGCTCCATCATGCTACTAGCCCATTGGTTCCATGGAAACATCCGCATATTGATCCAATTGTCAGGAACAAATTATTATCAGCAGTGACCGATTTACAGGAAATGTCTCACAGAAATCAGGTGGAGTTAATTTATTTTCGATGTTTACAATCTTTGGCTACTCTTTCTTGTTGTTTTGACCGTCTAACGTATGTTTTTATGGATCTACAGGATCGCTATGGTGTTCTGAGGTTAGACACTGTTGCAGGAAATCCAGATTTCATAAACAGGTAATTCTCGCGTGAATGCATTCAGTGCTGATACTTCTATATGTGTGTTCTCCATTTAGCAGCAAAAGGGAGAATAACGACTACTGTGAAATGATCCTCTTAAGTTATAGGGTATGTTTGGGTTTGAGCC